>JAYRBW010086371.1:0-22323 GCA_036023295.1 Invenusta paracnida
CTCCTCCACGTTCTCAATCGGTTCATTGTTAGCGGTGAACTGATGCGACGGGCCATCTCCGATTTTCATCATCTTCGTTTTCTTCACATTCAAGAAAAGCCCTGCTTCTTCGCTGCTCAATCTCACTTTTTCAATCAGTGATTGCATTTCTCCGACCGATGTTGCCACGAGCGTTGTGTCATCTGCATATCTGAGGTTGCACAGTTGTACACCGTTAACTTTGATACCGCCTTCAAATTCGTGGAGAGCATCTCTCATGATGTTTTCAGCGTAAGTGTTGAACAGATGCGACGATGCTGGACAGCCTTGTCTGACACCTTGACCGATACCGAACCATTCGGTATCGCCGAAGGCCGTCCTAACCGTTGAACTTTGGTTTGCATATAGCGATCGTAGCAGGTCAGTGAGGTGTTTTGGGAACCCCATTTCAAATTACATATAGGTATGTAATATTGGCATGTGATGCTTATTTTGTTTGGATGAGTAAAAATAATAATAGCTTTCTATTAAAATAAATACTTTGAAACTGAAATATTTTACAATAGAATTATCGTTTACATATATGTTATAACATTATTTTTGTAATTACAATGTAAATGCACCACTGTACAACTTATGAATGTACTGTTATAGTTATTGTTTCTATACATTACAATATTATAATTGACTGATTAAACTTATTTCAAATTATTCATATTTATTTTTGTGTTTTATTGTATTTTGATTATACCTTTATATATATCATAATTATCATTTCGTTTTACATTCTATTTTCTTTAGATTTATTATTAAAAAAAGTATTATAAATATAAATGTCATATTTCTGGAGTGATATAGTTCCTAACTATTTGTTCAAACCTGTAAATATTTATTTGTTTTCGGTTACTTTTATCATATCGAATAAACATGATTGACATTTTAATTAATTATGCATTAGTAGTTATAAACTTAACACTTAAAATAACTTTATATAATTAACGTTAAATATTGCTATCTGCTTTCACTTTTTATAGTTTCCGTTAGAAAACCATTTCTTTAAAATATATTATAAAATTTTTCATTTTATTGATATATTATTGTATATCAATGTTTTCATAAAATATATCAAATAAATTAAAATTATAACTAATAAAGATCTTACTTAGATATATTTTCACCAACAACATTTATTTTTATTAACATAACTAACGATATGAGGCAAAGTAATAGGCACAACAGTACATTCAATTGGAAGTTAGACCGCATCCCAATTCTTTCTGTTTGGCCGATGCATTCATTCAGCCTTTAATCTTCTGACTCATATTACATTCGAAGCAACAGTAGAACTTCTCAGAGGTCTTCTTGAAATCCTTGTTGGTAATGCAGGTTGAACAATAGTCTCCTCCTTCCATGGTACACGCCTTCATACACTGGATCTTGCTAGCTGTCGTCTTCTTCAGCTTGTTGGCAATGCAGGTTGAACAACAATCGCCCCCCTCCTTGGTACACGCCTTCATACACTGGATCTTGCTATAGTTGTCGTCCTCTTCGGCTTGTTGGCAATGCAAGTTGAACAACAATATCCCCCCTCCTTAGTACATGCCTTCATACACTGGATCTTGCTATAGTTGTTGTCCTCTTCGGCTTGTTGGCAATGCAAGTTGAACAACAATATCCCCCCTCCTTGGTACACGCCTTCATACACTGGATCTTGCTATAGTTGTCGTCTTCTTCAGCTTGTTGGCAATGCAGGTTGAACAACAATCGCCCCCCTCCTTAGTACACGCCTTCATACACTGGATCTTGCTATAGTTGTCGTCCTCTTAGGCTTGTTGGCAATGCAAGTTGAACAATATCCCCCCTCCTTAGTACATGCCTTCATACACTGGATCTTGCCAGTTGTTATTCTTTTCGGTTTACACGTGTTCTTGTGGCAGATCTTCGTACCTCACTGTTTGCATTACACGAACTTGAAGCAGCACTTGAAGCTCTGTTAGGCATTTACCAGTTCTTTGTTCGCAATGCAGGTTATGCAGTATTTTCCACTATCCTTGGTGTATTCCTGTGGACACGTGACTTGTTCAGGATTTCCAGTTCCTGACCTGCTGCCAGAGCTACTCCACAAAAGATACTCTGAATAGTGAATATCGCAATCTGTTTAATGAGAAGAATATAATTAACATGTGTATTAAATAAGAAGAAACATAATGTTATGTATTGTTAAATTAAACGGTATCTAAATAGAAGGCACACTTTATGTATTATTAGATACCTAGTTTAATACATAAACCATTATCATTACATATTATTACTTTATGTATGTACTTTTAGGTTAATATCTACCTTTAATCTATGTTATTTAATGAATATGCTTAGATTGAGCAATATATATATATATATATATTTATATTATAGACATTTTTATAACTAAAAATGCTATAGTTACAAAATCACATATTTTTAGTCAAAATAATGGTATTGCTTTATTATATTATTATTTAGAATTCCATTCTACCTTCATTTCTAATATTTCGTCGAACTACAAAAGGTTTAATAACATTTCCAGTTTTATTGATTTCCATTTTATATTCCACCATAAGTGATCGAATATATTCTTCTAATTTGCAACATCCGTCAATTTATTTTATTTGTCCTCATCTCTCAACAAAAAGCAATTTATGAATGCATATTTATTTACACTATATGCGCGCTCGGATTTATAGCCAGACAACCTTTTCAGTACAATTCACTGACTTTCGCAGTTTCGTTCTTACAATTATAAATTGAGTTTTGTGAGATGTCTTCTTTATAGGTCGAAACATGTATACGCTCATCAAAATATCTAACCTGTAAAAACTTAATATCATTAAAGAAATATTGTTTAAAAATGTACCCTGAACTGCAGTACAAAAAGCTATAAAAGTCGTTTCACCGTCCGTTTCATTATGTTTCTGTTGAATAGAGTATTACTTTAAAAGTTTAGAACATGTAATAAACGTTGTTATTTTTAGCTATATTCTAAAAATCCGAAATCAAATTTCTGATAAATAAATAAGTAGTATGAATGATAATACATGAACATTTTACACAAGTAATATTATTTCTATATTAGCGATAATTGTTTTTGATGACAAAGTTAATTAGTCCTCCTATGTGAAGATGAAAGTTTATCTAATGTTGAAATTAAAATGCCGCTTGGAAATATATAAAAGCTTTAATGTAATAAATTAATATATTAATTAATTGAAATGTATAAAATTCTTAAGCTATTTAAAGATAATTATTCGAATTTAAATCATTGCCTTTAAGAAAGGTAATGAAATCGAATTTGACTATATCTGAAGTGAATTTTGGATTGATGTTAAAGCATACTTTATTTTAACAAAATCAATTGGTATTTGTATACTGACGCATTTATTTGGTGTTAAGTTATACTCGTAGTACCCATTTTTCTTGTTTATCACGAAAAATTATATACATATTTATACTATTTAACCTATACCTTTTACTATTATATAGTATGTGTATCATTTTCACGAAGTTTGCTTTTCATTCAGAAAATTTCCTCACTAAATGACTGCTGCTATAAATATGGTCAAAACAATATTTATATTCGATCGTTTCTTTTCTTTCTGAACAATACTCTACTTATTCAATAATTAATTATGCACGTTTTTATCAGGAATTTAGCAGAAAAAATTAAAAATTGCAATTTAAACTTAACTTGAATTTTATAATATGGATATTTTCCTGTTTATTCTAATGTCGTCAAATATGTTATGTTGTCAATAAAGAATATATCTGAGTGTAAATTTTATGTACCAATAGTTCAATTGCTTGATGTAATATCTATACATAGATTGGATTGGTAATCCATTTAACAAATAGTTTTGTTTTTATTAAAGCGCATTATTTATTTTTTGTATTCATAAATATTGAATAATATATTCAACTATATTACAAGTTAAAGGAATTATGCAATATACATATACATATACTTACATAATACAAAATTATATTTAAAAGTTAAGTATGTGTAAATAATCACAATTTCAATGAAATTTGATTTCAATATTTATTGATCACATATACGAGCTAATTTAATAATTTAAATTTTAGTTCTCGCATTCTACACTTTATAGAGATATTGTTTTATTATTACTCGGAAACTAAAATAAATTTATTTACATAATTTCTTCCATCTATAACATCGTATGTATGGATACAATACATGTTATAATACATATCGTACAAAAAATAGAATATGTAGTATTCGTATTATTTATATCAAGTCAAAATTATCTTATGATATATATTTTCATTTATCGTTTCGTTTATTATTTGGGCACTAATTGTTATACCATTGTTTCACTAATATTTGAACAAGTTGTTGTGGACAATTATAAATATTTTAAATTATATTTATTACATATTGAAAATTATTTACAAATTATATTTTGTTTTTGAAAAATTTGTTCAAATTCGTTTATCTTATTTTTATGAAGCGGAATTAAACATATATACCGTAGAATCAATTAATGTATGCTTATCCATTAGCTTATTTTTATAATATTTAAAACTTCATTTATTAACTGTAAACAGAATATATTTAATATTTTGTGTTTCGGTATATTAATTAAATATTCAAATAAATTATAATGTTAAAAAGAAATGAAACGAACCACTACTTTAATGAATACCCGCAATGGTTCAAATTTAATGCTAAATTTGTTGTAAAAAAGTGTAGTCAATTCTAGATACAAGTGTATTTAAAATATATTAAATTACTCTAAAATTATAATTATGAAGAAACGCAGACTTGCATGGCATTACACTAATTACGTCTTGTTAAAAGTCTCTGTATGACAATGTTTGTGTTTTTGAAATTATCCTAAATAGTGTGATGAATGCTTTTTACGTTGGTTACATTCTTTGAAGTAGAATCAAAACCAAATCCATCATATTTAAATTGGCAATTATCTTCTATAACTTGTACCTACTATTTATATTTATTATATTAATGTAAACTTAATTGTCTTAAATGCATCACTAAAGATAATAGCCATTTTGTTATTCGGTTTGACTTTGGCGGAAGTATTATGTGTTAATAATTTTATATTGTTATTTAGCTAAAAGTTACATTTTTTGTAAAAAAATTTAAATCATTTTTTGTTCTCAATATATTTTTCACTTTTTGTAATCTATTTTAAAATATTTCGTTCTGCATCTTTCGTTATTCTAAACCTTTACCGTTAAAAATACTGCCTTTATGCTGTGAAGGGTGCTCGTGTAAAATAACGAAACATACTTGAATTATAATTAAATAATTTTGTCAATTGCTGCATACCCAATTTTCTCTTTATATAGCTCATCAATGACATGCAGATTATTGAACCTGTGTGCGGGTTCAGAATACAGAGGGTTAATACTACTACAGAGTACTAAATTGGTGTAGTATAATTAAACCACTATACCGCGGTCCTTCGGATTACAGTGCGAACACCGTACAACCGCTTTACCACGGGAGTTCGTTCGATGGGCAAGGAAGACTTTCTGCCATTATCCCACGAACTGCACTTACTTGTTCTAACTTTCTAGTTACGGACTAGTAACTACAAAGTCTTCCTTGCCAATTATCGATCGACTCCCGGTGGTCAAGCGGTTATAGTGTTCGCACTCTATTTGCGAGGACCCCGGTTCGATACTCTGCATGTCACTAATGAGCTCCATAAAAAGCGAATTTTGGTTGTGGTGATCGACAAAATTATTTAATTGTTATTGTTCAGCCGAGTAATTAACTTTTGTGATCTGTACTCAAGTACTCTGAGTCATTAAAGGGAGATATGATGCTGTGACTAAACATCACTTGTTATTAATTTGTTATTAGTTAGTTTACTATTTATTCTATGGATTAAATGTGATGTATTATTTGTTACTACTGTAACATTCAAACATTATATTTTGTCACATTTTTGTCCAAAAAAGATTTTATAAAACTTATGAAGGGTATTCCGAAATGTACTTTTATTCTTCCATTTATTTGTTTATTTCGTTAGCAACTATTTTATTTGCTATATATTAATTAAGTGTTCACCGAAGTATCACTTATATGCATATTTAGTACGATCTATAAGATTGCACGGACTATTGACATGATTTTATATAGTACGACTTTTTAGGTCTCAAAATTAAGTTTAAATCTACAAAAAACGATGCTTTAAACTTCTAAAACGATCTTTATGAAATAGTATTTATGGGCAAAAGTCTCTCTAGTTTTTATAATTAATAGTAATTTAATAGTTTTTAGCCGGTACATTAATATTCGTAATTATGAATTTATTTAAAGAGTGCAATACTTAGTATATCTAGTAAGTAAATACATTTAATTTATATAATTCCAAAACTGTACTTAGTTTTAAAATTATACATATTTTTAAAATTTAATTTGACTTATTAATAGATATGCAAATAATGCATTGCATATCAATAATCGAATTTTACCCTATAGACAACGTCCTTTTTACAATTGCTTAGTATTTCTTTCAATGCAGAAGATGATATATATATATATAACTATATATTTCAATTTACAAAATATTATAAATATAGTACACTGGCAACTACATAGTGTAGATATTTGATATAGAAGCAGTTGTGTCTTCCAGTGCAATTGGGAATAATTCTTCCTCAGAATCCAACTTAGGCATTAGCACATTCGGTCTTGAGGCAGTATTTAATGGACTTGTTGGAGCTACAGTCGACACAACAGGAGAATCTCTCGGAGTCCTTATTGTCCTTCTTATCCAGACAGTCCTTGCAGCATTGACTGCGCGCCGCACCGCATCCCTTGATGCAGTCCTCCTTGCTGCCGGCCTCAGCTGTATAAAGCATCGCCATGACAACGGCTACTGTGAGGAAAAGGGTGACCTTGATTTGGAGTGATGGGAGGAGACAATGAGGAAGTAGTATGAGAGCTAGAGTGTATTACAGATAAAGTGCGACTGCCGACAGAACTTCCCTTTTGATTGTAATCTATAAGTTATATGTACTTATTTATTGACTATGAATACCGCGCGCTAATTTTATTATATTATTTAGATGTAAAATAATAAACTATTAAGACATATACTGTCTTTAAGGAGTTTAATGCAATACAGATACAGCTGTAAAATTCATTATATATATAATAACTATTAGCTATGTATAATATTTAACCAAATCTTGAATGTTAAAAACATTCGCATAATCTTTTACAGTTGAAACAATTTTGAAAGATATTTAATGTGCGAAATGAAAAGTGCTATACGGACTACATTTATACTTTAACACGGAATTTGATTCAAGTATATTCTATGTTGTATTATTTTATAGAAATCATTTACTTTATAGATGATTTCAAAAACAATTCGGGTTAACTATTTCTTGGTTATAAGTTAAAACTATTTCACCTATTAATTATCAGCTATATTTTGTATATAACTTTCGAGATGGTTATTTTACTAATATTGACCAGTCATAGTCAAGTATTTTGTTAATTGGTATCGAGTTTTACTTTTATCGCTATTCATGTAAATAAAGAAATATTTTTATTACGTAACTATAGTAGAATGTTTATTTGTAATTCATGTTTTTATTCAAAAATGTATGAACCATCAATATATTATATATATATATACATAATATAGAATGGTAATACTCTGCATTTTGCATTTATGCCCAACATATTTCATTTCAAAATATAAAGTATATACCAACTCATTTAAATATTATTAAAAAATATATATATTTAAAATGTGTCAATGTAGTTTTTTATTAGTCTTTTTTCCTGTAGTATTTAAAAATCGGGAAAGTATATTTATTTTTTACCACAATCTTATTTCTTCAAATTGGTCATTTGTTTCAGATAGATCTATGTATATAAAGTGAAACACATATCTATGATATGAATCTTTTATAATGAAAATTAATATTCATGAAATATTGGTTTCTGTATAAATACATGAATGCACAACCATGCAAAAAACCCATTTATAAACGAAATATATTTAAAAAGATATACCTAATGTTACATAATGTTAAGATTTTTTTCTGATTAATATTGCATAATTAGGAAAAATTATTTCGTTTCAGAACTTTATTTTGATTTTAATATAACTGTCAAAAATATCTGAATGCAGAAATAGTCTTTATAAAATTGTAAATCTAGTTTTCACTTACCTTCATGTTTTAATGACTTCCGAATAATGTATAATTTAATCTAATTAGCATTTTATATCTCTTTGGATACAGCTTTTTTTCATTGTTTACTGTAATTATAACATCCGTTCCACATAGAGCTCTAGGTAAACCAACAAAACAGACTTAATTTATTGAATGTGTTACGTTAAAAATACATGAGTGTATTTTTATACACATTGCCACACAACTAATGCCACATGAGTGTATGCTACACAACAACTATAAGCACTTCCGCTGTTTAAATTAAGCAAGAAATTTCAACTTTGAAAGAGAAGAAAATTTCTCTTGCATTTTGTTTAGTATCATTAAGAGAAGGTTTGAAACCTCTTTTAAATTATACTAAACAAAATGCATTACTTACAAAACTGACTATAAGTATACTCAAGAAGGGGAACTGTTTATATATGTATGTATTGGCTACTGCAATCAACATATTAGTTCGAAATACTAAAACTGATATTTAATTGTACATATGAATCCTCTTAGTAATTTTAGATTACAGCCAAAGTCAAGCAAATGTTATTTTAGTGACATAATATGGCTTTATTGTTTAGTCAGACGAAATGTATTTACATTCTGTGTAGTAGGTTATACTACACTTAAGACAAATAATAATAGCATCTATTTCTTATTATACTTATTCGGTTAATTCCTACTGATAATCTTTTTAAAAATGTGTAATGAATTCTTAATAACGTATCAGATCACGACAATAGTATGTATTACATTGTGTTTTTAAAAGAATATTTTGGACTGTTAATAGAATCGCTGAACGGGAGTCTTTACTCGATGGCATGGAAGCTTACTACAATCAAGATGAGGGCCATGTGGATTTCTTCCTCACTTCTTATGACCAGGCTATGACTCGAAATACCGAACTGTTGCAGGTAAAAGGTCCCTATTACATATTATATACCGTTCGCTTTTCACATTATATTGGAGATACTTTGTATGTATGTTATTTCAACATTTTCTTCTAGAAATTGTGTGATATAATGAAAGCTACACACTTATGGACTCATTTTAGAAGTGAACAATTATATATATATGTGAAACATCTAAATAGAACGAGGATATTTCATGAATGAGTTTGCGTTATTTATACGTATATAGATGTGGTGTACATATGTAGAATATTAAAAGGGTAGATTGCGTATACGCTTTGCCGAGATATAATTATATAATAAGTATATTTGTGTATCCCGCAAAGCGTGTACGCAATCTACCTGCCCAGTTTACTTGATTGTGGATTTAACTTTTATTATTATACATATATGCCGTTTTTGAAAGAATTTTGTATTGGCATTCTCTAAAATGGCGTCCATTTTGAATTATGATTGTGTTATCTCATTAGAAACTGAAAACCTTGTATATATCAAAGCTTCATTCTCACTGGCATATCTAGAGCATGAACGAATTTCGTATCGACATGGCCGAACAGACAAGGAAGGTGAACACGCAGCACAGAATTATTGAGGTGAGGGAAATCAGAGGAACTTATACTAAACAGTAATGTGTGCTCTACATATTAAATGAATATAGCAAAGAAAACTTTTTACATGATTAATAATTGCTGTAATCATGTTTATTTAATTTTCACAAGAATCATATAAGCTATACTTATCTATAGAAGAAATGCTGGCTACTTGTAAACAATAAATGAACTTAAGCAGAACTTTTCCTATTTTCGTTTCATTTATATTTATATTTTGTTTCCTAATAGAATAAATTATTCATATTTTATTTTCAAATTTTGTATGTATTTTAATATTCAATATATATATATATGTATACATCTACATATGCCATTAAGTACTTACAAGTTTAAAGTATATATATTTTCAAAGTTAAAACAAGTCGATATACTTTGTATTATCCACAAAAAGTGAACCTGGTGTTAGTTAAAACTTTTAAAATACATCTGGCGTTATGCATTTATAATATAAATGGAATATATTTGTTATCCAAAATAAATAGCAAACGTTTAAACAATTGTTATTTTTTGTGTAATAATTTATTACTAAAATACGCAAATTGATATTATGATTGTATTTTAATATTCATAGCACGAATTATTACTATTATAAACAAAATACTATATTACCGTTTTTCGTATAATATGGTGTAGTAGGTACTTTACAATTTTACGTTTTCGTATTATATATACATACATCGCATACATAGAAATATTGACCTTATTTTTTAACATTTGGAAATTTCTTTACTAATGCACAGCATAGTTTCATTGACACACATTTACTTTTGCGCCGACAGGGGGCTCAGCAATGTGGAGAGGTGATTATTAATAAGTAAATACATAAAATAATGAATACTATCATGATGCTATTACTAAAAACATAGTAATAAAATTATGTGATTTTATGTTCTAATATATGAAAATAGTTAACATAAAATCAAAAAATTGTATTACTATATAAAATATATATATTTAATATATTAACATGAAATTAATTATTAATATTATCGAAGTGTTATTTATAGTATAATTAATTAATTAATCACAATCTCTAGCACTTAATTTTTCTAATTATCTGGTGGCGCATAAGTAAATCGTTATAATTTTTTAATGACGTTATTTTGACATTATTTTGATCCTTACATAAAAACTATTTAATTTATTGTCATATTTAAAAAATGTATTCGTTTTTTACATGCTTATGTCTATATTTTCTTTAAAACTCAATCCTGCTGTTTCATTTTGACTAATATGTAGCGTTACGTATTTATTGACATACATAACTAGATTTTATTTACACGTGTTAACAGCGTAACTATTTCGCAATGATGAGGTCCCTCATGCCAATCTGGCTGGATCAGCTTCAGGATTATCGACGACATGTCGTCAAGAGGGTTGGAGAGGAGGAGTACAGGTGAGAGTTACATTAGTGACACAAGGACTGATTGTTGTCAAGAGGGTTGGAGAGGAAGAGTACAGGTGAGAGTTACATTAGTGACACAAGGACTGATTGATTATTTTTCAAAATTAACAAGGGCTTATCTGTCTACAAAATATCGGACATAATTTTTAATTTACTATTTTGATATCAATCTAGAAAGTTTCCTAGTTTTCATATATTTTTTATTCCTGCTTATTGTTCTATTATGTTAAATGTGTTGCTATGTCCCAACTTAAAATTTTGTGTAATAGCAATAGTGCCTTTTCAAATATTTAAGTAATTGTAAATTTGATTATCTAATAGAATTGTGATACTGCACCAGACCGTTATTTAGTATATTTTTGTTTAGGTCTAATCGTAAAGTCTAAGTCCTGTTGGTCAAATTATAAATATATGTTTTGTCCCGATATGTGTGCGGCAAAATGTTTGAATTATCACTGTCAACCAATCAGGTTCGTTTGTTTATGTGTGTGTAACTTGTAAACAGGGGGTACATTTTAGTTTCGATTAAATATTTTGTGGATCTCATCGTTTTTTCTGTTACTAATAAAACGTTCATATAGATTATTTGAAGAATATAAGTTACTGTTTAAGTTATACTGGAAGACTAAGTTAATGGAAGACTAACTAAACTAGTTTATTTTCAGCAAAAGTACCCGAAACACGAATGTTTGGCCTTAATTTCTAAGTAACAAACAAAAACAGATAAACCAATCAATCTGTTTGACCTTAATATCGATATATTGAAAAAATGCACAAATTTAAAACATGTCAACCAAAATTCCATCGTGCCTTTTACAACATTTAAAATGGCTGTTGATACAAACTGTAAACCTACACCTTGATTAATTGATTCTTGATTTCTAGAAAGGACCCAGAACACCTTCGTATCGACAGTCTTCTCTCATTGGACGAGCAAAAGATCCTTCAAGTTGTCATAGATGCGTGCAATCGGTCGGAACTATCGCCACCAACGCAACCTCAAACAACTCAGCACCAGATGGCTTCCGTGGAGTCCAGGTCGAAAGCTCCTAGTCAACAACAGTACAGGTAAGATATTATAGACTTAAAAATCGATCTATTATATTGACATTAATACAAAATTATTTTAATTTAATTGGAACTAAACGAAGGAAACGTATTAGTAAATTTTAATTTAGCTGGATTCTAATGCAGTTTAGATATCGTTATTTTTTTTATTAATAGAGATATATTATACAATTGCAATTTATAGTGTGCAAACGCCTGGATAAAATGAACGCCAGTACGTCAATTAGCACAGTATGTCAAATAAACTCAATGGTAGAGTAGGTAAGCTTTGTGCCATTGGCCATTTGATTGTCCCAGAAGGTTTGATACTACACTTGTCTTGACTAACCCCAACTCACGCGTTCCGTGAAGATAAGCTTTCCTGTTTAACATGAGCTTAGGAAGTGTGATAGATGACCCAAGATATTGTATACCTACACAAAGGATTCATTTATATTATACGACTGCATTCGTTTGTAGTGTGTATTTTTTATAAATAATATTTTAATTAGACCTTTAAATAATTTTAATCTATTCGTACAATATGTGTCTTTGCTAATCATAATTTTACATTCTATTATTGTATTTTGCAACTAGATTTTGGTACAATCTCAATAAAAATGAGTAATGCTTCTATAAATGATTGTAAAAACATATTTATATTATCTTGTCTGCATATATTCTTTATCTGAATTTTCTCTTTGTTTTTCTGTATTTATAAAATATATAATATTATACTTGTGTATTTCATGTTTGTTTTACACAATGTTACTATTTAATTGTTATATATTTCAACCTTGTTTCTCTTATATTACTTATAGTAGTATGAGCAGAGCGGCAGCCCAATCCACACCGCAAGGTGAATCCACAGTACAGATGCGACGACCACCAACTACAGCAACACATCACATTCCAATTGTTCGCGATCTACGCTCCTCTCATCGATCCTCTCACACAACCTCAGATGATCCTCGATCCACCGGTAGCTTCCTAGTAACAGACTCAATGACAACCGATCCCCGTGGCAACAGTTTTGAGGTGATTGAAAGTCTCGATCGAGGAGGTCAAGCGAGGTCAACTGGCGTCAACTACACCCTAGAATCAACCACCAACACTAAAGCAGAGGGAAGATCAGTGGAAGTTTCCATGGCAACGACTTCTGATACGTTTCAAGCAGATACTAGAAAGCCAAAGTCACGAAGCCCCTTTGGAAAGTTCTTCAAGAAGGATAAACGCTGATAAACTACTGTTGAACTGATATAATTGGAAATTATAAGAACTGTATACGCTGACTTTTATATTTATTATTGCTATTTTTAAGCTCAACTGTTTGAAAAACGATGTCATTGATTAATGGACTTTTTAAAGCATTTAAAAGTTTTTAACCATTTATTTGTTTTCAAAAAATACTTATTAGTTATATATGCAAAATTAATTTCTTAGTTAAGTCATAGATAGCCATTATTACAGAAATTATATTAGAATTTCCTATATTGGTATAATATATATACATACATAATTTAAAATGCGTGTAAGGTTTGAAAACTATTTCAACTTACTGTAATTATCATTATGATGTTTTATAATCTATTTCTTTTAGATGAACACAGACGGAATGTAATTAAAGTATTTTCTTACCTACATTAATATGTACTACATTCAGAAAATACATCTTACATCTTATATTCTAGAGGTAGCATCTAATTGTTTAGATTTTAGCCGCTTTTTCTTTGAACTGCTGACAGTTCGTTTTGATTATTTTGTGTTTCTTAAATTATTTTGCATTATTATTTTATTAATTTCCCCAATGAATTTCTTACTGCTAAGTGACAAGTGACAAATTTTGTGTTGTCTGCTTATACGTACCAGTTTAATAAGTTATTAATTGAATTTACATTTTTTATCAATATGTTATTATTGTTTGTTTTTGGCAAATGGATGAAATAAAAAGCAAAATTGATTACAGAAGATATTACATACATATGTATATATATGTAATATATGTATATCTAAATAAATTATATTGTCATAGTTTTTTTTAATATATGTAATGTTGTTAAGCTCAACGAACTATCCAGATTGTTATGTAAGTCTAGTATTTAGATAATATGTACCTTCATTGGTTTTGTATATAGAAAATATTCCCAATTATTATTTCTTCGTTACTATATATTATCCAAATGTTCTATTTCAACTTGCTTTTGATTCTGTCTTTGACATTTATTTTCATACTACAAACCCTACAAACCAATCTCTTTTATAACACTATTATAAATATCAAAGGTGTGTCATACCATGCTAACATCTCTAGGCCAATGTTTTAGTATAAGCTATTTTATTTTATTTGTACCACTTTATTACGTTTTGTATGATATTTTTAGATTTAATAAATTTCACTATAATTTTGCTGACAAAATTGTGGTTTTATTTACTTTTTGAAATGATCAGAATAAATGTTAATGTTTTCTAATCATTTCGTATTTAGAATTTTTAGCTGTTTTATTCAATTTTAATAACAACCTCGATTTAGCTGTTTATTCAATTTTAATAACAACCTCGATTTAGCTGTTTATTCAATTTTAATAACAATCTCGATTTAGCTGTTTATTCAATTTTAATAAGAACCTCGATTTAGCTGTTTATTCAATTTTAATAAGAACCTCGATTTAGCTGTTTTGTTCAATTTTAATAAGAACCTCGATTTAGCTGTTTTATTCAATTTTAATAACAACCTCGATTTAGCTGTTTATTCAATTTTAATAAGAACCTCGATTTAGCTGTTTTATTCAATTTTAATAACAACCTCGATTTAGCTGTTTTATTCAATTTTAATAACAACCTCGATTTATCTGTTTTATTCAATTTTAATAAGAACCTCGATTTAGCTGTTTTATTCAATTTTAATAAGAACCTCGATTTAGCTGTTTTATTAAATTTTAATAAGAACCTCGATTTAGCTGTTTTATTAAATTTTAATAAGAATCTCGATTTAGCTGTTTTATTCAATTTTAATAAGAACCTCGATTTAGCTGTTTTATTCAATTTTAATAACAACATCGATTTAGCTGTTTTATTCAATTTTAATAACAACGTCTATTTAGCAAACATGGGACGCAGCTGTGGTCCACAGGAAATTATAGTATAATTGTTTGAGATAATTGTGTATATATCATTATGACTTATATTACTGTTCTAATAAAAACATATTTCGAGAGAGAAAAATTGTAAAACATCATTGTTGTTAAATGACTGCTGCTTTGATATAACCAGATATCATACTGTTCTCATAAAGTTGTAATGAAAACTTAAATATGATACAAATAGGTAAAATTAACGAAATAATATGATACCTTAATTATATGATTCATTGAGCAATATGTCATTGTGAAAATGTTTATTATTACGTATAGATCGACAAATTTGAAAACCAATCAATCTGACTTCTCTATATAAACTGACAGACACGTTTTTTTACAAAATTTTTTGTGCAAACCGATTACAATCTTCTTTTCTCGTATAAATAACGTATTTTGGATAATTCATTTGTGAAATATTAAAATGTATGAGAAACTATTGGTCTCCTGAGATGTAGAGAATTGTGCATACTTTATATACTTAGCGATAAAGTGCTCTACTTTAAATAATAATAATAATAATAGACGAAACACTATAATGAGATAGATAAATTTAGATTGCATGCGTACAAGACAGAAATAATACAACACGCAAGATAACAGTTATAATTCGAGGACCATCCTCCTAAATATAGGTTTTGAAAATTAAGATAGCTTTCTGAAATTGTTCAAATGAAGGGTAGAATTGTCAGTGTTGTTGTTATTGTTGGAACCGGTATGGCCTCACGCCATCAGATGGCGCGCTAAGGCTATCACCAACCTTGGGTTTTCATAAAGAACGGATAGGGGTGGAAAGGGACCACCGAAGAAACGGGTTCTGGTGTTCGACGTGGCGCTGCACTTCCTCAGCAATGTTCCATCGTCTCTGGAGCCATCTTGCATCTTGGGCATGTTGGGTTGCCACCTTTAATCATTGCTTTATATGCTGCAAATCCCATAAATGCTGCAAAAGTGTGTGATCATTTCTGCTGTCCAGATTGACTTTTCCTGCGTGTGTCATTGAAAGAGTTTCATGAGATGTTGGTGGCTCTTTGATTTTGTTCTTAATCATTGATTTGGAGATTTCCCATGATATCGTTTGATCTTGTTTGTTTTATATGTGTTGCCACTTTGGCTTCTGCGTCTACTTCTTCGTTGCCTTGGAGTCCATAATGACCTGAAACCCATTGTAAAGTAATGTTTTTGTTGTTATCGGCCAATTTGTTTTTGAGAGAGGCAAGGTCTGTGCTGTCGTTTTTGCTCTCGTTCTCTAGAATGATGAGAAGTGCCTGGCTGTCTGAGCAGATTAGAGCTGATTTACATTTGAAATGTTTCAGACATATGATCGCCATTTTCAGTGCTTCACATTCAGTTTCGTATGAGGTGTACATTCTTCCCTTTCTCCCCTCTTTGTGTATGACTGCGGGATTTTCTGAGCATCCGGTGGTGACTATGAATCAAAGACGTTTAAATATACTACCTACTGTTTATACTACTGTTTATATTACTATGTAGACTAGACACGCGCCGAAATATCTGTAATTTCGGTTTCGAATCGATTTTTTGTTTGGTAGGCAAATTAAATAAATTTACTATCTTTCATAGTATAAACGGTCGATTTTAAAAAATATTTTTAAAAATCGATTTTTTAAAAATAATAACAAAAATTGTCGATGACCGCGACTTTTATCAAAAATATGCATAGTTTTGCCTTATTGTTTATGTACGCATCCTTTTGCCTACCAAATTTCCGTTGTTATAGTCGATTTTGATTGGCTGAGATGTAACCGAAGAATTACATATATTTTGTCTCTCTTTCTATCATAGAGTAATAATTCCAAGAGAGTTCACTTAGCGCATTTTAATGTATACATCTATCAAATTTTACATACAAGGTAATTCGACCATGTAGATTTTGAATTTAATTTTTAAAATGCTTTAAAAAAATTGCCTCCCTGATTTAAGGTAACATACTACTTTATTCCCATGAAAAGTGTTTAGTAGGATATTACAAATAAAAATCCATTTTCAATAAAATTTAAATAAGTCATTCAATCAAAACGAAAATAGTAAAAATAGCTATATTTAATAAAATGTGCTATAAAGTAGTTATAATAATAACGTCATATAAAACCATAAATGTTTGGTCCACACTATAGTGACCAAAAATATAATATTGTAAAGAAGGCTCACTCTTTTGATTCAAGCGGAAAATCAACCATTTTGAAACTACACCAAAAATATCAAAATATGCCTCAAAATATCAGCTACAATAATATGTAATTTATGGAAGTATAGCTTAAATAATAAAATTGTTTTTCGATAGCAGCAAATAATAAGTTTTGCCTACATTATTTGGTATGTATAACCTATATTGTACGGGCACTTTATTTCGTATTCCAACGGCTTAAAAGTAGGCAAAACTAGTTTATTTGCGACTATCGAAGAAAAAAAATATTATTCGGGCTATACTCCTATTAATTACTTATATAATATTATTGTATCTCTAATTCAGGCACACATTTCTATATTTTTACTTTTCATATCAATACTTTATATCATGTACATTTGGCTATTTGAAATTCGATCTTTTATACTGTTTTAGATGTAAATTACCATCGCATTGGTGGGAATATAAAATGGCGAACTTTGAATATTTAAACAAACACATTTATGCTTTTTGACCGGGTGAATTCTTTTGGTATTATTACTTTATTATTATAATAATGGTTCTCCAACAAATTCTAGTTAATCTATTTTTCATCAGTGTACTATGATAACAATTACTTGAACTAAACGCGGTTTGAAGTATTAGTTACTCCATGTATTATAGATTGTATAGTTGTTTTATAATTGTATATTAGCTAAGATAAACAGATCGTTGTCTAAAACTATTGACATGTAGCCCTGTCTGCAGTTAATGGAAATATTATGCCCCAGACCACATTCAGTCATGTTTCAGTCATGATTGATTATAATTTTAGATCCGAGAAAAATCCGCGCAAAGAATTTTGCATCATCCTTCGTGCTGGGCGGCCCGTGATCTGTTCTGTGCATTTCCTAACAATAGTGAGGGCGCCTCAGGGGACTCCGGAGGCCCCTTGTATGTCAGGAGGAATACGACCGGCAACGAAACCGAATTGATACAGGTTGGTATCTATTTTGGAAAATCTAAAGATGTTCGTCCAAGAATGTTATTCACGAATGTCTCCTTATTTCTCGACTGGATAGACTTTCACTCAGCTGGGGGTCGGCTCGATATCTACATGACCTTCATTGGCGTCACCATAGTGATGCAGTTTGGGATCCACTGAGCTATCTATTTGAACCTTAAATTGCATTCGGATTTATTATAAAAGTTTACTTGACAAACGAAAACATGAGACTCACGTTAAACGTATACATTTTATTTATGCTAAACCATCCTAGACCTAATTGTCTAATTTAACCTTAAAATGCGCCATGCATTTTATTAATTTAACAATGTAGACTATTATAACATGTGTTATAAAGAGGAAAATACTATAATATAAACAACCATATTTTGTTTCAATGATTTTATTTTTATTCTTTATAAAATGAATGTATATACGGATACAATTGTGCATAATATTGGCTAATTATTTTGGTAAGAGCAACTGAATATAAATGTATACTATTTATATTATAATATGTGGATATTACCAATGTGGATACTCCTTTAATAATAATTGCATTTAGAATCGTGGCTTAAAGAATTTTAACTATATATAAATACAAGTTTTACAAGTGTATATCCTACGTACATATATATATCCATACACTTATTTGTCCATATATACGAAGCGATATAGAGGCCTAGCTATCCTATGGTTTAAAAAGCTATCTCTAGATAATTCTTATTTTTGAAAGAAGACATTCTCCCCAGGTTAAATTAATTGTCCTGCTCATTTTCGAAACAGAAGTGGCCCAATCCTATGTTTAATTGTTACTAAAGTATCGGGTGATATTCTAACTATCTGTGTAGTAGGTTAGAATCATTTTATTCTGAGTTTTTGTAATGAAACGAAACCAGAAGCGATTACCAAGAACGTATAACTATATTGGATATTAGTGGCGACACAGTCAATATTTCTCAGCCGATAGCTTATAAAGCAATGGAACATGTTTCTACTGCAATTGATGCTTTGTTCAGTAAAGTTATTCGCTTTCCCATAGACCCAGATGAACTCATCTCAACAAAACAGATGTTGGTTTAGCTTTAGGAGTATTGCAAACTTACCGGATGTAATTGAGTGTGTAGATGGAACACATATACCAATGAATTGGTCAAATAATAATTAACAATAATTATGTCAGTTTCATCGCTTGAAGACGCCATTTGAAATTATCAATCGGTACTCTGGCTGCATAATTTAAGTGGCTATTGCATCAATATATATGTATCTACACTATTACTACTAGATAAGAAGCCGCTAATCTCCAAATTATATTGAAATAGTGAATTGACATGAATTGACCCATCTACGCTCTCTTTATGGGTGGTAGCGCGCTGGTCTACAAGCCCGTAGGTCGGTGGTTCGAAACTCCCAACGTTCTCCTGGTTGTAGTAAACTGTAAGCGCTATCGTAATATGTCAATCATTGGGCGGGTCATAGTATTGTTGGTTCAGAATAATAATGATTATTAATTATATATGTACCCAATAGCTGTGGTTAGTAACGCTAAAATATAAACAAAATCTACCTTATAATTGTGCTAAATTGTGCGCTAAAGAGTCCGGTGCTACATTGTTGAAACTATAATTCAAACTTAAACCAAATTGGTTAAGATTTAAAAACTAGTCATGTACTGTATGAATATACGAATACATCATATATGTATTTCAATGATGAAAACATGTTATTTTTACACATAAATAATATGTACATTAATACAACGAGCACGTATACGTTTGATAAGAGACCGTTATTCACAAAGAAACATATTCTGTTATCGAATAAGTTTCAGCAAAGTTGTAAAACCAGCGTTGGTATATCGAGTCAATTTTAATCTATGCAGCTAAGCTTAGTTTTAGAATATCTATTTAACAGATGAAATTAATAAATACATACACATCAACTATGGATTACACCGATTATATAGTTTGAAGTCGGTTATAAATGAACATTTTAATCCCTTCAAATATTTTTAAAGTCAACATTGGACTTATATCAGTTTATAATGAAAATATTTACCTCAAAGTAATTTCACGTTTGTAATTTCGTGCAAATTATACATGATATACATGATGTACATATTATATTATAGATACAACTATGGTTGACATTTATTTGACCAAATGAATACAGAAAAAGCTTGCAAATAATACAACACAGCATGCAAAATACGGGTATTTATATTCTATCACTTTGATATTATAGTATTTACTTGTATGTATAAATGATTATGTTCAGCAAAAATGAAAGACTTAATAATTTAAATGTATAAAATAATTCAAATAATACAGTTGTGTGACTTTGAAATTATTAAAAAGGTTTAAATATATGCCTTCACATAAATAAAATCCTGATGTCAGAATGCGTTATTTGCATCAAAAAATATAATACAAACTATATTTAAAGACGAATTTAAAAAGTTTGAGAACGTAGGTATTAGTTACAAAGTTAATTTCCCATAACTGAAAAAAAATGTATCTTTGTATATTAAATGTTTCTTGCTGAATTAAATGCTTTAGAAACTAAACTATGACTACAATTAAATACACCCACTTGCCGAGTATATTATAATTTAAAATACATATTTAAACCAAACCTTGTACATACAAAATGTGTTACTAAATGTGAGGAACAATTTGAGTATAAACATATGTTTAACAAAATAATAGTGCTTGTTTATTTACATTAATCAGTACTGGAAACAACACATGTGCAAATATAACAACGCCTTGTTATTGCAAATGGTGGGTAACACACTACTCAAACACACCACAACACGTGAACTAAAATTAAAAACTATGAGTGACCTAAAATAGCAAGAATGTTACATTAAAACAGTCTAACCTTCCACCTCTCTTTGGGAAAACAATACATAGTCAGCTAAACAAA
Source organism: Invenusta paracnida (assembly GCA_036023295.1). Taxonomy (NCBI): domain Eukaryota; kingdom Metazoa; phylum Platyhelminthes; order Proseriata; family Coelogynoporidae; genus Invenusta; species Invenusta paracnida. The sequence continues at coordinate 21,364 of JAYRBW010086371.1, forward strand.
AACATAGATATAAGACATTTAAACATATATAAAAGCATGTATATTTTGGAAAAAACTACTGTCCTGCAATCACTTTTCGGTATGGCTTTTATTAAAATAGTTGGTATTTTTGTTCTGTTCTTAGGTCTCACATGGGCAGATGAAGGAGAGGATATGACAGGTAATTTACACAACTATTGCACTTTACAATTATCTATTAACCATCCTTTTCAAGGTATTCTGTATGTATATACATTTAAGCGTCTCAATCGAAAGTTTAACATTATCAAAATTCGTATATGTTTTGTATATATATATACAAAAGTTATATTTATATAATTAAAATATATTTTGTTAAGTTTCCGACGTACTGCGACAGTATTGATTTGCCGTAGCTGGTTACATTGAGTAAGACATTAAATAGTCATGGACTGGGCACTTGAATAATATAGTTAAACTAAATAGTTATTGAACAGTACACTGCACATTTTAACAAGAGTTTAACATACCTGTACGTTATTAAAGTAATTGTTATTTTTAAAAATTGAAGCATGTTTATACATGCATGTTTTAAAATACATTACTCAAATTATTTAACGTGCATGTGTTTTACGAGTTAATAATCTTTAAATGAACATGCATGTGAGATTATTTGCCAAAACATAAATTCTGCACAAGCATGTTACAATTTAAATGTAAAAGAATGTATTAAAATAATGTACATAATATCATGGACAGCCAATGTATTGTAAGCTTGGATATTTCAACAAATCTATACATATATATATACATTATATATTATATTATATTATTTATTATAATTTATTATATTATATTTATTACATTATTATTATATTATGTATATTATTATTAGCTAAAAATGGCAAAAAGTGTTTTAGCTCATATCATAAAAGAATTGAAATAAGCGTAAAATGTGTTAGCTCTTTAAACATATATTTGACTTGAGCTAACTATGTTTTT
>JAYRBW010086382.1:0-16404 GCA_036023295.1 Invenusta paracnida
TGTAAGGAAGAACCGGAAACGATCGTACACCTGATTGAAGTATGTCCAGCTCTGTATATAGTGAGAGAAAAACTGGAAATTTACGAACTTAGCGACCTGGTTGAATTCCCTGAAAAATGTCGATCCCTTCTCCAACACCTCAGAAACCACCAATAACACGTTAGTCTAGCATCGGTAGTAACAACAACAACAACAGCAGCTAAATCGTCGCTTGAACGTTTACCTAGCATGATGTCTATCGAAAACTAAAATGCTATGTTATAGCGTATAGAAAATTCAAATTTTCACAAATTTGAAGAAAATAATCTATTGATATACCTTCTGTACTTACTACAGCCTAGTCAATATCTATAAATATCAATATATACCATGGAAACTTCAGCAAAGTTTTGTCCCCAACTTTTTGCACCATACTATATAATATTATGTATATATATATATGCAAATATATTACAGTAATATTATATAATATAACAGATATATTATAAGTAATACCATATCATTATTGTTTCAAATATAATGATAGAAATATATGGAAATTCTGGAAATACAGTTTTAAATAACAAATATAATGTAATCATATTTTAGTTTGTTAGAAAAGCGGGAGCAAATAATATGGTTTAGTGAGTAAAGTAAATAGAGTTAACAAATGTAAATAAACTCACTTTTTAAATCAAATATTCCAACATACATGCGCAATTATACATTGATAAAGATTAATACTGAGACAAAATTCAATTTATTAGGTAACTACGTACTAGTAAAGGAAGAAATAAGAATCGAAGTTAACCATTGATTCGTACCAATATAGTATTATGTATAATACATATAACGGTAAGAAAGGCTTTTTCTATAAATTGAAGGGTGATCAATTAAGAAGGTAAAAAATCCATAGCATCATTTTGTACTTAATTTAAAAAAATCCATACACACTCATAAACAAAAACAGAACGACAACCACCAATAAATGATTGGTCTAAAGCAGCAAAATTCAGTAATAATATTACTGCAAACCGATCAATTAATAGGCAATCAATAATTTCCAGTAATATTAGTGAGAAGCGTCACATCACGTCATTGATTACTGGTATTCAATTGGTAATCTACTGACCAGACGTTCTCGAGGTCGAACCACCAGTGCCGATTTGATTGGCGGGGTCAACGGCGCTAGCCGAACGCGGAACTCCCTTTCCTGATCCAGTTGCTGCAGTTCCGTTCTTGGCCGCACCTGTGATCGAGGAGCAGTTGAAGTTCAGTGAAGTTCGGCAGAGTAGAGAGAGACATGCCATGGTATAAGAAAGAGGGGGAAAGGAATGCGTTGGTTTCGTCGGCAATGCTGCATATATTATGTGTGTTTGTAACACTGTCTTCATAGAAACGTAAGTCACTGTAGAATCAAGCATTCAAATAGGACTCACAAAATAAAATTTTAACACATCAGCATCCAATTCAGCTGATGGAATAATACTTTAACTTAAATAAGAAAAGACTTATTTGTAGTACAAATTTGAAGTGTGTTTTACATTTTGAGAGTTAAATATATCGTAAAAAATAATTTTATATCCATTTAAAATGTTTAAATATTTCTGAGCTATAGCCGTAGCCATCTTCAAATTTTAACACATTGATTGAAAATGCCTTTGAGGTAAAGCAATTTTTCCCGAGAAATGATGACTTATGATTGGGTGACTGGCTTCATTCCGTCAATGAAGATATTTAAATGTCTGGTGTGTTGTGCTGCCTTTGTATATGCTATATAGGCACTTATAGCGCTGTAGATGTCATTTCCTTTACCCTTGAAGTCAGTTCATTCTAGTATTTACATAATTTACAAGGTTAGTTACGGTTAATAAATTAGAAAAGTTATTTTGATTAAAATTATTTTGCAATAAAATGTTAGAAAGTTATGATATGTAAGATTTTAGATAAATTTAATGTGTTACTGTTTTACAGTTTTAGTAAAAAATGGTTTTTAAAATATGCTGATTGTTAAATGATTATAACAATATTTAGGAGAGGAAATGCAATAATTGTACGTGTAAATAATAGAAATGAATAAAAAATCTAACTACGTAATTATATACACACACGAAAATATCTTTCTTTAATAAAATGTGTCAACTAAATGATCATTATCATTCAAATTATTTTAAGCCTTGATCTACATATTATTATACTATAGTAATAAGTGTATTATGCATTTATACACATTATCGTTATACATATATATACTGAAATTTATAACAATACCATATTATAATATAAATCTTATAAATGAACCAAAAGAACAGCTTTTATAAAATGGTTAAAATATTATGTTCGAGTTAATCCATTAATACATATATCAAATTTAATACTATATTAGCATATTTTACACATTTCCGACAAATAGTTAAATTGTATGAAGTGAATTCCGGAATATTTTCAGCATATCAGCTCAATATAATCTTATTTAATGCCGTAAAGTGAGTCTCTGTAGACAAATTGAGCAATAAATCAAAACTCTCTATTTGCAAAACACCTTCATGTATAAATATCCTAACCTAGAGAAATAAAGTTAACAGGTTATTAATAATACCCTGTAAAATACCTTAACAGTTATGATTGGTATATATTTAATGGTCATATACATAGTCTAAACTACATATATACGGTTAAGTTTAATTATATTGTCTAATGCATTTATAACGATAAAAAAAACCATTAATCGATATTTTGGTCTCGCAAAAATAATTTATTTTAAAATTAGAAATAACGTATTACGTCAATACTGCATTTTTGATTTTTTAAATAAAATTATTACAATTAAAAAGAAAACGTATTAACAAATATAGTTAATTAACGAATGCTATAAATTGAATAAGTAACCAAAGTAACCAAAAAGTCGCATGGAACAAATAAACAAAATTTTAGCAAACAAACTTAACTTATGGATTAAACAATAAGAAACACCAAATACGAACCCTGATCATGTGCAGTAGGAACATCGATACAAGATTTTATTTCAGTACCTAGCGAAAGAAAATCTTTAAAATATCAACAGTAGAGGTAACAATTATAAGTTTAAAAAAACATATTTATACTGGTATTTAAACCAATATTTCTCTTGAAGGTGTAGGTGTAATAGAAAATAAATTAAATCAAATTTACAATATATCAGAAACCAGTAGACTATGTGTACTGGGAAAACTAAAATATGTTAATTGAATATAATATAATACAGGAAGAGGCAATAAAAACCACACTAAACGTAGAGTAATTTATCATGAAAATTACATACACATATGTATAGCTAGACCGTATTGTACCAAGCGTCTATAGGACAGTATAGGCAGAAGTTATGGTATATTTATTTTAATATTCCCACGAGACAAGTTCGCCGAAACTTCACAAAAAATGACTAGTTTGCTTCCGATATTGACGAATTCCGCAAGACCAAGGCAGCGCTGATGTCGTAGCAGCAAATGTAATTGCAATCTCTAACTCAAATTTTAAATTACCGTAGCATACAGAGGTTTTATTTTTTATAAAATCTTCTTTCTGGACGCCGAGTCAGTGTTCTAGAGGCTAAAAACGCTTAAAATAGAAGAAATTAGAGGAAAGCTACAAATAATATATAATTTCAACAAGTTTGCTTACTACTCGGTGTTGGTACTCTAGCAAGAAACTGTAAAAATGCATAAAGGATCAACTCCCACTATAGCTTAGAAGTAAAAAGTTAATAATAGGTTGAAAATAAACCACGAGAATCACAGTATATATATATATACAAAGCAATCAAATCGATAACAATAGCACCAGCTACTTCAAAACAATAAGTAGTGGTAGGTACCAACATAGCAAATTATTTGTAACCGCATCTTCTCAAATATGAAATAAAGTATCGTGGGATGCGTACAAAGATGAATTCTCAAAACGATGTATAAAAATACGTATTAATATGTAGGGTTGGTCAGGTAACAAACCAACAGACTACCTAGCTGAGTAACATATTTTTACAGTCACCCCAACCTGTTGTCTACTAGAAGGTACAATTCAATCGATGTTAACCTCTGACAAGTAAGGCAGGTATAAGGTATATTATATTGTGCTTTTATATCGCGTGACTCCTTTATTGCCAAAAAGTGGAGTAATAAAATTAAATATTCTATCTAATAAACTTCAAATTTGCAAGTTGTTCATAATTATAAGTATACCTCATAACTATAAGTATATAGGTATACTAGGATAATATCTATTAGAGAGAATGAATTAGCAGTCTAATTAGCTATACTGAACTGTAATAAGTGAAGGCATTATAATAAAATATTTGTTTGAGTAAGGATATAGGGTGCAAAATAGGCCAGTCTGCTATCCTACCTTCCAATTACAAATATTATTTTGCAAGTTAGTCAGTCACCTGCGAATGACAACCTGCCTAAACATAACACAATATTTCGCACTCGGGGAAATACTCTACATAATTATTGACGAACGAACGAACGTAGGCTGTATAAACACAAAAGTACTTTACAATTGCTAACGATACAGCTAAGGTGAGTTGTCAAATATTCGCTGTCAACATAGATTTAAGTATACCTAATTTCAAAACACAACAGCTTAGGGTTACATTTTGGCTCATTTTTTTACATTTAGCTCTACTTTAAAATAAATAGTACTTCTGGGAGGTATAAATTTACTTCACATAATATATTTAATATCCATAATGCACAATAACTTTTAGTCGCCATAATATAATTAATTTTACCATATAAAGCACATTTAGTTTTACATTTTAGTGCTGCTATGTCACAAAAGTTCACTCAATTTTTGTAAAAAAAATAATAATAACATAAATAAAACATAATTTACTCACGTAAATATAATAAAACCAACTTGTAAATAATAGACTAAATATGAACACAGAAAATGCAGATATTGCGCAATTTACAATTAATATTATACAAATTTAAATCTAAATTCACAACCCAATTCAGAAAAGCAAGCGGTATAATTGTAAATAAGACAGTTAAATTGATAACATTTTCGTTGTAATATATCTCCATTTATTAGTTTTTAAATATATCTCAATGTTATGGTGGAGAACTAAGATCACTTAGTTCTCCAAATAAAAACAATATAATGTGCCAAATAGTGTTAATAACACATACTATTGTTTGTTGCCAACATTTACATTAACATTTAATAACAATAATTCGAAAAAAATTTATCTTTTAGCAACAAAAAGGTTTAGTTTAAAATGGTAAATTTGTGTATCTATTTAATTTATTCTATAAATACAATATTTTCAATGGTGCTGATTCTGCAACTATGTAACCAAATCAAATTTTAAATAAACATTATGATGTGGAAACATCAATTCCTACTGGAGATTTAAGCCTATGAATGTAGTCGACAGTAATACGTACTAACATGCATATGTCCAAATATAAACAATATGTGTTTGTATTTAACGGCTTTATATGTTTGGTAGGAAGATTTGCATGAAAAACAGGAATGGAAAATTAATTCTTCCGTTGGTAAAAGGTAAATTGAAGATAATTCCAGAAGGCTACTTTTGTCAGACACATGTAATGTAGTTCTGTTATCAATCATCATTCAGGTTGTCAGTGTACACTGAAGTTCACAGTTACTATATTAACCCGAATATTATGGATCAAAGGATAATTTTATTATCTTCAATATTCCTATTATAATGCTTATTAATATTTATGTCGAAATGGCCAAATTAATGTCTTAAGAAATTGTAAACATTTATTCATTCGCATAATTGAAGGTTATACTTATTAGTAAATTAGATAGAAACATGTATAATATTATAATATATAATGAATACATATTAATTCCCTTAAATTTCATATAAATACTCTAATATTTAATAATTTTACAAAGTTCATCTTAAAAAAACAATAACTCGTGTCAGTTTCACGAAGGACACAATATACAACTAAATATACCTAACTGAATTCTAAAAATGATAGTTAAAATGCAATGCTCTAGGTTATAAATGTACATTTTGTAGATAATAATCTTCACGTGAATAATAAATAAATGACTGGTAAATAAATAATGACAGCTAGTTAGAAGAAACTCGCTTTAAGAAGGAAGACACTAAACAAAAAAAGAAGAAAACATTAACGTCATGTCAGATTAGATAATTTATTGTAATCGTATTGATCCTTTGGGGGAAAAGTAGAAGCAAAAAAACATATATTAATCATAACACCTAGCTTTTTACCTACCTAATATTTGTTTCACAATATATTTTTATTATTAGGCGAATCTAGATGTAAAAAATAAGAATTTTAATCTCTGGCTAGAATTTGAAATTTTAATGTCTGTAGAAGTTACTTTAGTGTACATATAAATATATTTTCTATAAACGAATGTGAAAGGAAAATAATGCAAACGAAGTAAAGAATGGATAATTATATAGACTATATTATTATATTATTTATATTATTATATAAATAATAATCTTAATTATTTTATATTATATATATATAGATATATAATTATTATATAGACAATAATTTTCCAAATGAAAACAGAAGAAAACCCGAAGTCTTCATAACTATTATTAGTTGAAAACAACCCAAATGTTGATAATAATAGACTGAAGATACCTTAATGATAATTTAATATTATCGTTATGGAAAGTTCTAAAATACTACGACTGAAGATACCTTAATGATAATTTAATATCATCGTTATGGAAAGTTCTAAAATACTACGAAATTAAAGTATATAAAATCCAAACAAACTAGGGATAAACATTGCATGCTTATGTAATATTAGATAAAAATAATTTGCATTTTTAATGATAGCTTAATCCTCCTGAGCACGGACTCCTAGAAAAGTACCTACAATGTTAACTACTAACGGTACCGTACACAGTTTTATTATAATACATTTTGTGGCGCTAATTTCTCTTTCTCTCTATCTCACCGGAATGTCGATCAATGGTGTTGCTCTCGGAACCGTTATCGAAGCCATTGGAGGGCGGTGCAACTGGCCTCAGAGACTGATTGCTTCCGGACCGGGAGTTGAGACCCATCTGCTCAATACTGCCCACCCTTCGTCCCAACAGTAGGTAGGTGGCAGTCACATTGTTGAATTTGTTCTGAGTGAGGGACTCGTGGATCTCCTCGCGAGTGAAACCCATTTTCAACATGATCTCTGCAAGTGATCGGACGAGATAAATCGGTAAATCAACAAAAACGTGATGATGCATACACACCATTTTCAACCATAGCATGGCTACTGTAAGAATATAATAGAGATACTTCACCAACGGAGTAAGGCCAGTCACAAAATATACAGTATTTTGGATACAATTTTTTACTCCAATCCATATGGAAAAAACTAATCGATTAATTTCAATTTAATTGTAGTTAGTGCTTTTCTGTATTCATATTTATATTTTTCTGTTTGGAATGATACAAAAATATAGCCAGACTAATTATATTTAGATGAGAAACTATAATAAAGTATCCAATTTTAGCTGAACGCAAGTTCAATTCCATTTTTATACATTTCATGAGCCTGCCTTTTCTTCAATTATAGGTAGCAATACAATTAAATGAGTCTCTATTGGCTTGTCAAATATAATAATAACTTAATATATTTCAATACTAAACATAATAGTATTACTATAATAAAGTGCACAGTATTAATTAATCGTTAATTTTAAAGTCATGTGGTAATGAAGATGAATCAAAATTATAAACAACTTGAATTGTTTATAGTATACAGGATTGTATATAAATTAATATGATTAATTCCAAACATTTTACTTAAAATAAATACTATATAGACATAGCTAGTAAGCATAAAATATAATATTCACTCACATGAAAATTATTACATAGATTTACGTTATTATTTCGAATGGACAACCTACTTATTCTAGACAAGCGTCTAGGATTAATCTTCAACGGTAAACACATTTTGTATAGTTCAGATTATATTATAACAAATAAAATTAAGATCAGGTTTTGAAATCGTGCAGAGTCTAAGTGACCCATCAATGGAAAAAGACACGCTTAACTTTCTATAGGTAAACAACCATAACAAATATAGAAAAAAATGCAGCACTTATAAAATGGGTGGTTCGTGTCAAGAAAGAAAATAATGTTACTATAACAAAAATAATTAACCAATCATCTACGAAACTTCCAAAAATACCCTCGACTTCCAGTTAAAATTTGGTGAATCAACAATGACGAAATTACAATGCACGTCGATTCAGATCATAACTATAACGATGTTGAGTCTCGAGTTCAGAAAAGAAAATAACCAAACCTCACCATTATGAGAGACATTATTGAACACTCAACGATAAACGCTAGACAGGCAGTCAGACTAAGCTGCAGGCCAAATGACGTTTTTGCTAAGCTTGCAAAATTATATTATCCCATGGAGATTAATAGCTGATACTATAGACATTCAAGGCAGACATCCATCCGCCTATTTACGCCCAATTCATGGTGTGATGAGAAAGGATTGCATTAAATTAAAATGATGAAACGGAATAATATAAAGAGATCCGAAAAATAGCCAGCTAACTTGTGCTGTCTGTCCGTCTCTCTTTCGTTACTTGAACTGCATATGATCATAAAATAACTGAGAGAGAAAGATATATTAATGGACAGTCGAGCACCTACTAGTTTTCCTCAAGTTCTCACACGTTTTCGCTCCATTGTCTGCCTTTTATAGAGCGTGTTTTATATTCTCGCTCACCAGTGACAAGAAGAATTATAATAGGGTGAATTATTGATCTCGAATGACTATAGTGTGTATAATCAATAAGAGCTATATAGAGACAGAGAAAAATGCTAGAAAGAAAACGCCTAATACCCAATTCATTTTCACACGTACAATAATTCCTATTGTTGGAATAAAACTATGTAATACAAACACACCCATACACAAACAGAAAACTATAGCATTGTATAATAGTGCTAACTGTGTGTTTATCTATTCACCGATTGCAGAATTATAATATACTGGCAAATGAATAGCCTCCCTAAATTCATGTATGAAAATTATAAAATGACAAAGCCTAAGACAGAACAAACAAACACATTCACACATAATTAACTATAAAGAAATATAAATAAGAAAGGTACTGCATTGTAAACTAGCTATATTAATATTACCATTTCTCCTCTGTGTCCCTAACACATTTACACAGTATATTATAATAAGATAATAATCGTGATTATTATAATATTAGATGAAGAAGCTCAACCGGGTATGTTAAAAGATGAGGTGACAGCAAATAAAAGGTATATAATAATATTAGACATACACCAGTTGTATATAAGTACGTAACTATGTCCTTTTTCAGAATAGAATTCACAATCTCACTATCGCACTTCTCTAAACGCGCATTCAGTTATAATTGTATTATCGCTGTGGGAATCTTATAGTACCTTTTTCGTTCTAATTTAATATTATTAATACCTAACACAGTCATTCATAAAATGATAATTAATAAGTTTAACAAAAGGTGTAGATTACTATTAAATTAATTAATAACCAAAGCCACATTGTCTGTAAGCAAGGCAAGTTAGCGAGTACTCAACATAATCTTGCATAAGTTTTATACTATGCATTTAAAGGTTCAATGTTTTTAAAGTAAAATTCAATGAAAATGTATAAAATAATTAGGTCTTCAACAGGCATTAATTATATACGTCATACTGATAATAATAGAACAGTAATACCCTAATTGGTTAACTAAAGCCTACAGTATAATTCTAATAACCTAATATTACATTATTATTAGTATGTATACAAATAAACCGGTTATTATTTCAATATAAAGTGCCCCAATCCTGGACAGTTATTTTACAAATGATAAATACTAACTGTATAGTTTATTGTATAATATCATGATGTCAAGAGAAATACATATCACTAATTTATAAAAACATACCTAATAATGTTTATAAAAACACATAGAAAACAGTTTAACGTAAATTTTTAGAAATCTTATTTTTCTTTTTCGTATTGTTTTGTCTTCAAAATATTTCAATAAAATTTAAAAATATTGAATGGCAAGAAGACATATTTATAATACATCTAAATAGATTAAAATTATCACATTATGTTGAAAATGAACATAATATAGTATACACATTTCATTCTTTCTATAATAAGGAAGTTTGTCACTAAGTAATGTAACAATTACAAACATATTATTATAACTATTTATGAAAAAATAACAGCGAAAATTATTCTAAAGATTGCCATCAGAAATCACAAAAGTCATTAGATACCAATAAGTCTATAATTAATTGATCTTTCAGCCCAGTGTACAACATACATATAATACTGAGATGTTTTTGTGTCGGCATAATTTAAATACATACTAGTACATTTAAGAGTAATTAAGAAAAAATAGTATAGTAGTCTAAATAAAGTTGTTTGCATTAAAGGAACAAAAGACTTTATAAAAAAATATATAATAATTTCACATAAATCTACGAAATGAAACATATTCCTGTTATACAATATCTAAATTATCATCATCCAAGTCAGTGAAGTCAATAAAAGATTGATTATAGAAATTTAAGTTATGTCAACTATAACTAAAATTCAACTAGCACGTCCAGTTTAAGAACCTAAACAGCTGAGTAAACACAATTACACAATACAGTAAAGTCAAATTGTAAAAGAATAACAGCTTGTACATAACTTCACTACTAATAGTATTAGATACTATTACTAAATATGTGTAGCGATTATTGTAATTGGCCATTAGCTCTTTTTATTTTTGGATCTTAGAGTACATCTGTCTTTTTAATAAGATATTGCACTGGATTACATTGAATAATTAATAAGCAGCGAGTATAATAATTAGTATCTTGTCTAAATGCACGACAGAGAAGCCAAAATAATTTAAACGGGTAGTTTATCTAAATTAATCCACTAATACAGGATATATTTTGACTTAACACTATAAATCAATAGTTGATATAATATTTATAATTTCCATATACAGGCCCGGACAAGAGTAACGCTATCCTTTATATTTTTTATATACATAGGTACTTTGAATATTTTTCATAAATTATTTTATATAAGAACGTTGGTATAGGTTGGTTTTCTATACACAGAGACATTAAGGGAGTGATAACATTATAAAACTTACATTATAAGTTATTACATTTTAAAATATGAAAATATTTATGATTTCAGAATGAAAAGTAGTCCCAGTTGGAACAAATGGTAAAGGCTCTATGAAGAAAGCCCATAACTAAACCATATATTTCCATGACATTCAAGTTCTCTGTCAAAATATTGTTGATTTATGACAATCAAAGTAAATGCCATATTTTGACAAAAAATAGAAGTAATGTTTATTATGTACACAATTTTATTACAAAAAAATAAAAATAAAAATATATGTTCAAAATATACAAATATACTCAATATTTTGTGGATTCACCATGAGCGGATATCACAGCTGCCAGGTGCTTTGGCATTAAGCCAGTGGCAACTTGAATGACTGCAAGAGGTATTGCTGCCCATTCTCGATGAGCAGTGTCCAGAAGTTCACCAATACTATGCACTTCTTTTTTTCCAATTGTGCCTTCAAGTGAACTCAAATATTCTCGATAGGGCTGAGGTCAAGAGACTGTGGAGGCCAGGGCAAGACATTGAGGCCATTTTTTAAGCAAATTGAGGGTCAGACGATTTTTGTAAGGGTGTTTAAAGTATACATACAGTTTGACGAATGCGGGTTCCATCAACAGAGACTGCACTCCAAATAATCTTGCCACCCCCCCCCCCCCACCTTAGAGAATTATTGGACGTGTAAGACGTTGTTGTCGTTGTTGTTCAACAGTTGAGTTTTTATAACTTCCTTCCAAAATTCTGCCACAATCGTGGGTTTATAGACGTTGTTGTAGTCCAACACCATGACGACTGCAAAGGTATCATTTCTGACGGTTTTTTGATGAGATGGTTGGGAGTTTCGTAAGTAAAGAGAACCTGGCTCCATTGAGCTATGGTCCCATCAGCACGATCTTTAACCCACTGAAACTGCTGTTGACAATGGCGAGGAGTGAGCAATGACTTTCTGGTAGCAATTCGTCCATGGAGACCCATTTTCATCAGCTTCCGAGCAACTGTGAGAGTAGATGCTTAAACATAATGTTCCACAGACCAGAACGGATGCACTTGAAGGCTCAATTTTAGAACAAAGTACACAATATTTTTGAAATTCTTAACATTGTTCATCGAGAATTGGCAGCAATACCTCTTGCAGTCATTCAAGACGCTATTGTGATGACAAAGAGCCCTGCAGCTATGATGTCTGGTCAAGGTGGATTCACGAAATATTGAATATTTGTACATTTTGTATATTATTTGTAATAATAAAATTGTGTACATACTAAAAATGACATTTATTACTTCTTAAATCATATGGCATGTTCTTTGATTTGTCATAAATCAACTATGTTTCATAAGAAAATTTAAATTTTATAAAATGATCAATGACAAATATACAAAGTATATCAAAAATATGTAGGGCGACGTTACTTTTGTCAAGGCCTGTATTTTAGTATTTTAGTTTAAAAAATGATTTAAGCGGGCATTCTGAGTAACTGTAAATATCAGCGAGCCATAAAATTTGACGATGATAGATTATTGGGTCTATTAAAAATTTTGGAAAATTCTAAGAATATGTTCCATACATTTTTCAACTTTATGAGTTAGGTTGCTTTATCAGAGTTAAGAAAGCAGATTGCACATTATTAATATTAATGCAATAAAATTAATCATAACATGTTTATTGTATAAACGGTGATTTTTATTAACTAGACAACTAAAAAGATTTATAAAAAACTGATAGTTAATATTGAATAAATAATACAGTATAATCATATTTAAATGTCACTAACAATAGAACGTAAGAATTTCTCGCATTGTCAAGCAGGAAAGTATACAGAATTTTCGTCACTTTGTCTTTATATATGACTTATGCATATTATATACTAGTTATTCAAAAAGTAACCTTCTACATAAACTTAAGGATATAGATTCAAATAAAATCTATTTATAATAATATAATGTAGATTATACACCACCCTTTTATTAAGTATATCGTCTTAAGTTTAAATTATCCTGCAAATAAATCTATTAATAAGCTGCTTCCAACAAAATGTTATAGAGGATATGAAGTTAATGACTAAATAAATTCAAATTAATATGAAGTGCAATATCGTAAAAGTTTCATTTAATTTTATTCTGATTTTAAAGTAGGTTTATCCATTATACATGTGTAGCTGTATATTTCACTGACTAAAATAAAGAGATAAATACAGGATGTCATAACAAGAAAATCATAAAATAATTAGAATCAAAGCAATTATTTTGAACAACAGTTCTTTCATAGAAAGTAAAAACATTACTTGTACAATAACCTCAACAAATTGTATTTGTACGCAATAAAATTTCTCAACAAAAAATTGATAAAAAATTACTGGAGAACAAGCATTGCTAATCTGTTAAAAAAAGTTTTTTAGATAATGTTCAAAATAATTATTTTAAAATAATGTTAAGTAAGAATACATGTTAGATCTCTAATTATCTAAATTTAAAAAATTAGGTCACAAGCATGGCTAGTAATATCATCATTAAAAGTAATTAATTTTAAAATATATTAAGATAAAATAGAGTCCTTTCCATTCCTTTCACAAAACTCACCTATTCTAATTGGATCTTTGTAGTCGGGTGTCGGTTCATCAAATGGTATCAATGCATTGTCCTCGTAACCAATATTCATCCACTTATCTCGCATTACGGACTAGAAATCGAAATTATAAAAGAATACAAATGCCATTAAAAGTAACAAGTCTTAATAGTAGTTAACTACAACGGTAGTGGTATATTAATTGTTGTTTTTTAGAGACAAATAAGACTAATACTATTTTAAACTGTAACCCTTTCTTATGAACATTCAAAAAGTTGAATTAAGTACTGTACTACACGGAAATAATGGAACATACAGCAAAACAAATAAACCTTTTAAAAATATTTTTTAAATACTAATTTAAAATATTAAGACTTTAAAATCTAACAAAACATTTTATAAAATATAATGTATTTTGATTTAAAAAACGATATAATTTTCAAATGAAAGCTATATTTTTAAATATTAATAATATAATTAATGTATTAATTAATTTATCAACTTATTGTAAATATAAATTGTATAATTATTCTCATAGTTTCAATTATTTAATGTAACTAACAATTAATTGCAAAACTACAACATTAATAAATGCAACTTTATAACAAAAGAAATAAAAAAGCAGTTGTGAGATCATTAATTTTTGAAAGTTTTAAAATATCTGTATTCTTCACAGGAAAGTTAAAGTAGTTACAAAATGTAAATATTAGAGATTAAAACGAAAAAATGAGAATTTTAGAGAATAAAATTTACAAAACGATTAAGCGGGCACAGCAATTAGAGAAGAAAAAATATGAAAAAAGAACCTTTGATAATTTTATTCTCTGTAATTCTTATTTTTTTGTTTTAATATGTAATATTTACATATGTACACACTTTTTGCTTTCCCGATGAAGAATATTGTATATTACATATTAATGAAGACGATTCAAAATAAATGATCATACAACTGTTTGTTTTTCTTTCTTTTTTAATATTTTACCGGACTACAATTGTATAACCTTTATAATATAATGAAGCAAGGTTGGACAATAACAACAATTTTACAAGGTTTAACAATAAATCTCCAAATTTATTGTTATTAAGCATGAAATATATATACTCAACAATAGAATTAAACTATAGATTAAACCCAGATTGATAGAACAAAATGAAAATAGTAAAATATTCGTCAAATAACTAGTATAAGCCGGAATATAAAACAAAACAAAAAACAGAATAGGGAGTTAGTTTTTACCTCAAGAGAATGCCTCTTTCCTGGAGCAAGAACAAGCATCTTCTTGAGAAGGATTTCGCAATCTGTGGACATGTAGAATGGAATTCGATACTTTCCTCGTAGGACACGCTCTCTCAATTCCTGTTACAGTATTCAATGAAGAATAAGTGAAACAGGGGAGGGGAAAGAAAAGATGAATTATGACGTATAGTAAGTATCCTAGGTAAGTAACCACATTTAGAGATCATTAAAGAAACAATTTAAATAACTTGCATAATGCATAAATCGATGCGAGTCTCTACTTATTGCATAATGTACATATTTCTTGTAAAATAAGATATCTCAGTAATTATAATAAACAATTACAAAAAGTATAAGTTTCAAAAGTAAAAAGAAATAAACACAGCAGGAATTCTATATTAATGTATATTTATACATATAAAGTACATAATTATATACATATATATATATATATATTGTAAAATAAAATAAAATAAAAGTGTACAGCTTATAAATTAAAAATAAGAAACTAATAACCAGGGTATCGTTTGTAATTCATACAGTATAAAGTATTAAGTTACAAAATAATGTTTAGAAGGGAACTTAGGATTATGACAGCTTCTAGTTACGACCCCCAGGTCATATTCCTTATTATTAGCCGCAACTATTCCTCGTAAATATATGACTAGGTATAAATGATGGTGCATATCGCGCTTAAAAACCATCTTTTAGTTAAAGTTTTACAAATATAAATTAGGTACAACATTTTATATCAATCTTCAGCAATAAACAAGTTATCTAGATAATATAAAACATGTACATATCGCATATCTTTCAAATGAATTCGTTTTATACAACTATCGCTAAAGTACAAGTCAGTATTTTATTGCTCTACTACAATAATATCATAACATTGTATAGATGAACTGAATTACTAGTGTACTATAATACTAACCAAACACCAATATACCTACTAAGCTATATTGTAGTGATGTGTTGTCCTAAAATAGGAACAACTTTATTTGCCTAATCGCGCCAATTTGATCTGAAATACAATATATCTATAAACCTGCAACAAAATAGCAATGAAATGTCTATACGATCAAAAGAGGCTTTTAAACTAAAAGTTAAAAAAAAATGTTATTTATCTAACGACAATTTCATAGAAGAATATCAAAGTCAGAAAATTAAAATGCAACAAATATTAACATAACAATAATTAACAGAATAAAATACCATTATTAGAAAATAAGATTATTTATCTCTCTTATTTTGTAATAAGTGAACTTTTATTCTTAATATTTGTTTAGCGAATTGGTTGCTCCAATAACTATTGGTAAGTAACTATTTTTACAGCCTAAGCAAAAGTCAGATAATAGTCCAGAAACGACCTATATATGAATCTTATTATTGTCTACGCAAGAGAAGGATTAACGATGGTTGTCGGGCGGGATTATTTCTTTATATTGAATTGGGGGGG
>JAYRBW010086393.1:0-22315 GCA_036023295.1 Invenusta paracnida
AAAATAAAATCTATTTCTGTAGTTATTATTTTCTGGAAGAGGCAAACATTTTTAAATATAAGTATTATATAATATATCAAATATACATTACAACCTTTTTTGAAAATTACCAAACTTGACAAAAATTCCCTGACCTTTTATGCAAATTACCTAAAATGACCAACATTCCCTGACTTTTTCAGGTTTTCCCTGACCATTTAAAAATTCCCTGACTTTTCCAGGTTTTCCAGAAGAGTGGGAACCATGTACAGAAGTATTATATTGTATGATTTTAAAATCGTATTGGTTGTACAAAAGAGTTGTAAATTCAATGGTATAAATTATATCATGATACACTCGAAAATTAATACAAAATACTAGTTTTATCCAATTCAATAAAATACATATTATAATATATTATATACTATTAAAAAAATTATGGAATATATTTTAATAAAATAACTTAGTAGTTCGAATATTATAATTATGGTTAGTTATTTATGTAATATCACTATTTTTAAAACGTATTGTAAATTCATTCATCAAATAGAGAATGTGATTACAACTTACTCATCGACGACAATGGCTGGTCCAGTGCTTCGCTTCATATCAGATAGATTTCGAGCTAGTTGTATCATCTCGGAACAATCAGGCGAGGATCCAGACGGTGGCCATGCGTGAAACTGCCAGAGATGACACACCAGGGCGTAGTCCTCGCGGGATGAGCTCAATAAGAATTCGTATCTCGTAGCCTGGCAACGGTCTTCGCGACCGCGGTAACCGACACGGAGCCAGCCAATCTCTTTAGCCTAAAGTGTTGTGTGGGACAATGATTCTTGCATATTTATTTTAGAAAAACAAAAGGTGTCTTCAAGGCGCATTTACAAAATTACGAAGAAGTATACAGACTTATTATAATAATATATTTTGTATTAACCTAATTACATATCAAAAATATAAATATATCTACTAGTATAATCAGAATAAATAAAAATTAAAGATAGAAAATAATCGTAAAACATTATCAAACGCCTGACTTTTAAATAAGCAGACTATTACTAATTAAGTTAAAAATTCAACAAAGTACACATTTTGCATAATTAGAATTATGATAGATATAAAAATAAGTGACATTTTGGCACATATTTTGCTTTAATTATTTTCTTGAAAAGAAAACAATTCCTGATAATAAATTACTTCTAAAATATAGAAAAAAATAGATAACAAAGTAGTGTCTTAAACCAGAGAATTTTTAGAATATTTATAGAGAACAAATAACAATAACAAATAAATAAATACAAACTTAAGTTCAGGAGAATGAAGTATATTTCTGTTAAAAACTTAACACGTATTTAAAGAGAATGTTTAAAGGAAGAGAGTGGGAGGTGCGGGGAATTACCTCAAGGCCCTCACAAGGCCAGAAGGGTTCGAGATCAGAAGAGGAGAGTAGAACGATAACTGAAGAGTTCTCTTCCCAAACGAGTTTCCAAAAGTCCGCTTCTGTTGTGTCCAGTGGGTGTTGAGTCACAATGAACTCAAACCGACTCCAATAACCCTGAAGGAGAAGTCAAACATAATATGTAATAAAAACAAATTTCAATTAGTGTTAAAATAGATAAGTTATTTAAAATTAATTATTGAAATTAAATGTTTATATTTTATTTTATTTTGACAATTGGGTAGGTAATAATTACTAGAACTAACGCAAAAACAAAAGTAAACAGTGAAAGAAAGCTCCATTTATTTTAATTAAAGTTAAAGAATTGAATGATGCATAAAAATAAATAAGCTATAACTATACTACTTAACAAAATAGTAGTAGTGATATTTTAATTAAAAATTTAAGTTCACATAATATAATTATGTACTTAGGTCAACATGAAATTTCTTGCCATATTAACTACATAACTACAATAGTATGATATTTTTATAATATGGTATAGTTATTACAGTGTTTATTCATCATAGTATATTTTGTGTAATATAAATGATAGCAGAAATGAAGATAAATGACATGTTAATATATTATATTAAATTCCATTTTTTAGTAAAAATTGATATTTTATAAACATACAATCATGGTTGTACTATCACGTAAATTAAAATATAAATTTTTCAAATTAATTTTAAAAATAAGAACGTTTACAACATAAAATTAATTTACTGTTCTGTGCTTAAATGTGTAACTACTAATTTCATTTCTATTTTAAAACTGTGTCAATAATTCAATTAAAAATATACTTATTTTGTAATTAAAACATAACTTTTATTTAATAATGCATCATTAGAACTTATTTTTCATAAAAAGAAAGAGCTTAATATAAGGAACAGTGTAAATAAATTTTTAAATTTTAATTCTACTTAAAAAATGGGAAAAAAATAAAATTAGCTACAGCTATAAATTGGGCGAACAGGTATTAAATCAAATAAATAAAACAATAAAAACAACTTACATGGAGGTGTGAAGCGTTGATATAATTAGAGCCTTCCACACCAGGTTCACCAGGTAGATTAACACGGCGAGATTCAACTAAAAAAATCAAATCATGTATTACATTATCTGTATTTAAACTAATCGTATATTCTATTTTGTATAGTGCTTGAAATTGTTTGTTAAAATTATACGTAGAACACTTAAAATATCTAAATTAATATTTTGATAACGTTTCCATGTAAAAACTGAAGTTTTGAACCTATGTAATATAGATATTATAAAAAATATAAAATTCGGATCACAGATAGAATTTCGATGGCACCGTAAGGTAAATTTAAAATAATCACAGCTCTAAACAGTTTTCTAGTGGACAATGAGATAAAATAAGCAATTTTTCAGTCAATTTTTCAAATAGGGAAAATGGTATCTGCTGTAAAGAAAAGTTATGGAAACTTCATTCCTTTGTAGCATTCCATTAGACTGTTTAATGTATTCAGATTGAATGAGGACATACAGCGTATTATATATTTCTCTAATAAATAGCAAATGCAGTGTTCTGTCTAGCTGTTTCTAATATCTTTGGGAATAACTTACTTGGGAATATATTGGACCGGCTTTTCGGGAGATTGCAAGTTTTTTTCGACTCCATGAATTCGTACTGCGGAGGTTCTGGTTCAATACACAGCTATAAAAGTAGATTGAAGGGAAAGAAATTATATGTTAATGTGCTTTCGTTGTATTCTACTGTCTGATATGACGATTTAAATACTTTAATGCTAGTATAAAAATACATAAAGTATAAATGGAGAAATATAAATCAAACTAAAACATATTAAAAGTATGTTTGAAGTAATAATGTAATAATAACGACTTACTAATTCGTAGGTATTCAATAAATTAGTATAAGAACTGGCAGTTATATTATATTATAAAGTTGAAAATAGACAGTTTATTTAAAAATTCGCATCATTTAGAGAAAGTAGA
Organism: Invenusta paracnida; assembly: GCA_036023295.1. Lineage (NCBI taxonomy): Eukaryota > Metazoa > Platyhelminthes > Proseriata > Coelogynoporidae > Invenusta > Invenusta paracnida. The sequence goes on from JAYRBW010086393.1 coordinate 3,398, forward strand.
TATTTATTCATAATATTATAGAGATTTCTAATATGACAATTTACTATATTTATATTTATAATTTTAAAAACATAAATCCTACTGAAATATGTTCAGGAACAAGTTATAATAATTAAATTGTACTCATTATAAAACCTATTAAATATTGGAGCAAAGATCATACTAAATAATAAATCGATAAACAGAAAATAACAGGAAAAAGTACCAAATTTTATAACATAAAATAAATAAAAATAATAGTTTAATTAATGTTTTTCTTTGGTGAGAAAATAGTAAAACTACAATTTCTCTTATTAAATTTACATAATAATAATTTTATATAATAAAAATATTTCATTTGCACATACAATAAATATAGCAAACATACAGTAAATATGTCTTATTTTTAAGACAATTATGATTTAAAGTCTACAGAATACATTGCATAATAACAATATTTAATACACTCGTTATTGCATACTCGACATGTTACGTATTATGTTATTTTTTAAATTGACAAATGATCATAATAACACACAATATGTTCTGACCACATATATATTCTAACCATTGAGTTTCAAACAGAAAATATGACCTGACAGTGTCATTACAAACGTTTATTTTCATAATAATGGTAAACATCAGAGATATTTAATATAAAATAAGAAAAAAAACAGATAATCTCTTGTAAAGTTTGTTGTCAACGACATATACTGTTTCACGTGCATTCTTACGCTTTTGTTCGTTCATTTTTATATTTTATATTATTTATTTTAAAATGTTCATATTAAAAACCAAATAAATAATTATATAAAGCGTATGAATATGAGTATAAACAAATTTTAAACTTGACACCTAGATAGCTTCAATTTGAAGTTTTCATATTATATTTACAACAACAAAACTGCAGCCCACATATTTTATTGCAAGCATCCTTTTTTGAAATTCAAATGAAATATACTGTGCTAACATTAATTTTAATCTATATACTATGATCGTATTTTTCACCGAAAAAGACCGAGTAACACCAAATAATAGTTCGATGACAATTTATCTGAATGGCTTTAATAAATATTAATACCATCGATTAGATTGGGAAAATATTGTTAATAACACAAAAAAGATTTACGATTTGTAACTCGCGAAATAGAAATTTGTATAATTTCATAAATTAATTTTTCTGGGCAATCTGAAATAAATTTAATCTAGACAATTATTTTATCAATAAGTCGCCTGTAATTAATAATACAGTATTTACAGCTACCTATAACAATAATTATGTATTATATAATATTATGTGATAGACATAATAGGGAAAAACGATATTTTCAATATCATGTCCTATATAAACTATAGGGCGGTCGAAAGGGGGTGTTTCACTTAAGTTATTGATTAGAGTTGCAGAGATATCAACTTGGCAAGCAAAACCGATGAGAAATCAATATTTCTCTATACATAGCTGCTAGACAGCTAAAGCGAGTAAGTTAAGTATATATATAGTATACAATAATAAGAAAGTCAGTCAGTATAATATCATGTAGCGACAAGAGGTAACTAGTTTCTCTTTTAATGCATAAAACATCGTTTGAGATAGAAAATAAATTGATTGCATACACTATATATTAAAAATAACAAATATATATTTTTTCTATTAAATGCAGCACAGTATAAGTTTTTAACTATACTAGAGCTGTACATTAATTTCATCAATAATATAAGTCTTTTTTGTAGTAAATATTTTCATCTGTTTAGTCTATTTAACCATAATTTGTGTAATTTTTATAACAAAGAATCTATTTTCTATTTCTACTCAAGTTAAGAAATACAGATTAGTGTATTAGTTTAATGGGAGAAAGAGCAAATTAAACTATTCGTAACGTATTGATTCATTTTGTTAAATTAAGTCGAAATAGAAAAAGCGTCTTCATTATTATCAGAATTATGAAGAAAAAACGGATGAAATAATTTAAAACATTGACATGTTTATTACAGAATTTATTGTTATTAAAATAGACGTTAAACTAAATATCCTATACTATGAAGCATTTGATAAAAACAATGAGTTCACCATCATTTTTAACAAATAGTATACTAATATGAATGAAAGAAAAAAAAATTAAAGAAAAGGAATTATAAAGAAAATTAAGTAAGCAATTGGTCTAATTTGAAAAAATAAGAACCGAGGCATAAATCCAGGATATCCAGGAGGCAATTTTTTATCCGGGAGATATCCAAGGTTGGTAGGAACCCTGAGAAAGATTAACATACATACTGTATGTACCTATTATTTTATCTAAAAAAATAATACAAACATACTTTAATATTGCTTTATGATTTTGTTAAAAAAAAACTATTGTAATATTATAATCAAATAATAATTATATTCAGAAAATGAAAGGAAACAGATAATAATGTACAAGATTATATATTGGAATAAAAATTACCTATGTTTAACATCATGATTAGGTTGACTACTTATAGCTGCGTTATTTTACTATGCCGATATCATATTGATACTTTAAATATTCGTACCAACAATTAGAAATGTTCAAAAATTATACACCGATTAGAGGAGTGCTTTCACTGCTTTCACCTATAAGAGATACCGCTAAACTACGAGAATATTTAGGGCGAATAAAGAATCTAAGAATAAATAATAATAAATGCTATAATATACTATAATATGAATGAACCCATATAATATAATTGGTTCAAAGAGTATAGAATTAATGATATTCCAAGTTCATTATAATGAAATTAAAGTAATATATTACATCGATTTGTTTTGAAAATGGTCGGAATACGTTAGTAATAATAATTATCAGAAGAGAATTTGCACTAAAAACTACATCTCTTGGATAAGGTAAGTAATCACATCACTATAGCCTGAGCGGATGTACCTGGAACTGTTTCTGAATACGTGTGCATCCACAAGGTTCTTCTTCCTTGAGACAGCGGACATAGGCGAGGAGATGGGCGCTGGAGACGTCATGCTCCGGACAGAGGAGGTACTCTCTGAGAGCGTCGTGGATGAATGCATATTGTTGCTAATTGATGGAACAGTAGAGAAAAGAGGAGAGGGTGATATCAAGCTGATTTATGAAGAAAAAAGGTTATTGATAAACATCACAATACAATTATTAATACAAATAAGAACGTAGACCATTCACTAAAGTGTGAAACTCTGCTAGTAATAAACAACTAGCTACTCAATAGGTAACAATTATAAAATAAGTATTAAGGTAACTTAATAATATTAGATAAATCAATATATTATTTAATAAATTTAATAATAATATTTAATGCTCTTCGATTGAATGGTTTTTATTTATTATTATAAAATTTTAGTTACCTTTCATTTCATTAGTCTCAGTACATAAAACATGATTAATAAACTTTTAATTATAATATTAAATATGATGTATTACATAGAATAGAAAAACATAATTAGAAACATTAAACTTTATTATTAGAAGTACAGTTTTTTACTAAGACTAAATAACAAAATAGGAATACTTCTAATGAATAATTTATATTTAAATAAACTGTTCGGTAAATGCATGCTTATTATTCACAATATAATTAATCATAGATATTATTTACTTCTGTCTGTACGAGATTCATTCTTTGCTGGCGGATATGTTCGAGGAATCCGCGGATATTGACCTGATGCTCCTGTTCCATCTGATGGATGAGACTCTCAATACAAATGTAGGTTCCGGTCCGACCCACACCAGCGCTGGTGAAAGCAAATAACAAGGTGAAGAAAGCGTGGAATCAACTAACAGGCAGATATATTACTAATAAAGAAACTAAAATATTACTAACAAATATATAAGTTCATTAAAAAGTTCATGTAAACACATGTAAATAACGAAAAAAACATTAAAATTTGAAAACAAAGATTATTGATTTTTTTACTTCATTGTTATTTATTACAAAAATATTAATTTTATCAATAATAAATTATATGAGCAAGGTTTTTCTAACTATTACCAATACAAGTTTTAAATAGCGTAAATAAAACTTAACATTTCACATTTAAAAATAGAGGTTTAAGAATAGTTCACAATAATGTTTTTAGTAACGCATTATAAAAAAAAACGGTATATAAAAACGAATTATTCATATTAAGGTTTAAAAAATGTGTTAAAAGTCCACATGCATACACGGTTAAGATTTGGAAATAAGAACTCCTATAAGCTCAACAAAAATATCAACATGTGTCTATCTGCTGATTGAACAAAACATGAGAGAAACAATAACATCCATCGCATTTCCCAAGAGAAAATTAAGTTAGTCAGTCAGCTAGTTTCCTACCTGCAATGGACTACTATGGGTCCTGCATTTTCGTGCCAGTGTCGTACAGTATAGCGGACAAACACTAGGACAGGAAGAGCTGATCGGGGAACATCGAAGTCCTGCCAGTCTGTGTATTGATAGTGATAGACTATCCGGTCTTTTGAAGTCTGTAATATGTTGGTGTGTGTCAGTTAAAATAGGGGAGAACATTCTTGCAATTAGATAGGAACAGTAATAAATTGTGAGTAACAAGATCGATTATTCACAATTATCGATACTATATATTTAAAACTAGTACTTTTATTCGACATAGGAATAATGTGTAATTAATTTTAATTAATAGAATACCACTTTACATTAACAATAATATTCATAGATTAATAGTAATATTATGTATTATTAACAACGTTATATCTGTAGCATTTTTCTATCTACAAAACAGATTGTAAATAAACTACTAAACTGTAAATAATTCTGTTCAACTATGAACTTAATTTTCCTACCTTTTTCATTACTTTAAGATTTCGAATGGCGAAGACTCTAATAGTGAAGAAGGCCAGTTGAGTTTGAGAAATAGTTTTCACAGAAATAATACCGTACGTTTGCGTGCCTTCTGTTGGCCAATACTGATCACACTTGCGCTAAAATAAAAATAAAACATAAACAATTTTAAAACTTGTATAATAACAAATAGAGATCAAGATAATCATAATAAATAAAATATATTTCGACTAGTATCGCTCTAATAATACGGACATAGTTAAGAAAGATAAATATTAGTATGTTTTTATCTTTACTGATGATTTCCGTTTATTAGGACGAAAAAAGTCGAAGTATGTATATATATACATATATATTTATTCATTATGAATATTATTATCTTGGCCTATATTTGGTATTATATGTTTTTCAACTGTACAATTAAAAAGCTAACATCTATTTTTATCACATGAAGAATAAGGATAGCAATAAATAGGCTCTATTCAAAACTATAAAACCCAAATGCATGTATAAATTGTCTTTTTTATCATACAAAATTCGTTAGTATTACTTTATTATACAGTGCAAAAGATTTCAATCGTGACAAACAAATCAACAGAAAGTATATCCACCAGCTTAATTAATTGACAGCGATTGAACCGCAGAATCATTCATTGTTTTTACACTCTCTTGTCTGTCTCTACTTTCCTAACAAGTGCGTGTAAAAGCAGTAGTTCAGATCTGTTAATAATTATTTATATCGAAGCAACAAGTATAATATTATTGGTTGCTAGCTATGAACACCATTACTTCTAATACTGTGTTACTTGTGAATTATGATCCACCTATTCTTTAGAAGGTACGGAATAATCCTGTGTACTAACTATGTATCATTGACAGACTCAATGACCGATGAGAAATCAGAGATGGTTTAATACTTAATGATGGCAAATAATAGTCAAACACTCCAAGGTGTTAATGCTTGGACCACCCCTAGTGTGTTAGCCTTCTTGCTTGCTCTAAGTTTGCTCTTGACACCGGTCTGTTTACTTCGAACTTCTTGGTGATTAGTACAGGGAGTTGTGCGGGTTAATGACTCAAAAAGATGGTACCTGCTACCTACATTATAATATGTAAATTAAAAAACTGATTTACAAGAATATTGTGGAATCACTGAATAATATTTTGACGGGTATTTATTTTCATTTATATTTTACACATAACTTCATCAAGCTAAATATAACAGAGATACCACTGAATTTGTCATATTTAGTTAAATAACCAACGCTTTATACAAATTCTTTAATTGGGAGTATCATTTAATTTAATAACTTGTATGTTACCACAATATTAGACTTATAAAGTAATGCTTATTAATCCCATATAATAATATAGCGAATAATTTCAAGATAACACTATATAATATTATCTTTCTAGGTATATAGTCAAATATGAACACAATTTACTTCTAATACTGAATTACTTGTGAACTATTATCCATCTATTCTTTAAAAGGTAAGGAAAAATATTTGTACTAACTACATATGTATCATGATGGAATCAATGACCTATAAGAAATTAGAGATGGTTAATACTTAATAATAGCAAACATTAGCCAAAAACGCTAAGGTATCAATGCTGGGACAATCCATAATGTGTTCATCTTTAGAAATGTAAAATTTGTACCATTATAACTACAGCATGTAACTATAATAGCTTACCCGTCCTCGTTCAAGGAAGTTGGAGATCATAACAATAACATTGGAGGACTGTTCCCACACCATTAACCAAAAATCTTCAAAGGTGGATTGCATTGGGCCTTGTGCAGCAATATATGCATTAGGTTTACGGTAACCCTGCAAAACAAATAGTTGTAAAACCTTACTTGTGATAGTGTAAATATTATAGTTTTTAAATTTGTAATTATTTCTAAATAATTCCTAACTTACGTCAACGAAGTTAGCATTGATATAGTCGGACTTTTTGCCTTGAATATTTTGAAGAATAACTCGAGTGTGATCATCTGCAAAAAGCGAAACACAACTTATAATCATTATTTATTACAATAACTGAATAATAAAATGATGTTATAATTACAGACAGCGCTACTTACAGGCAAACACATTAGAGTAGCGATTCTTTGGCATGTTGTCGGGAAGACGAGCTACTGTTGTTGGCCAGTCAGTAGAGACAGCACGATCAATACTCTACAAATAAAACAACTGATGTCAGTTTTCTGGCTATAATGCAACAAAAATTATATTGAGAGGTTAAAAAAAGTAAAAAAAAATCAAATAGTTGAGGTACACAGAACTTGTATCATAATTCTTATTACAAAAAGTGGATTGAAATGGGCTAATTAGATTAATTAATTGTGCTAATTAATTAACTCATCTAGAATAAGTTTTTGGTACAAAATGATCATTATTTTTTGTAAGATTTCTATTTTGAGCCTTCAAAGAGCTACCAATTATGTTAAGTATATTAATATATTATATATTAATATTATTCGGTCAGACAATTTCATTACAATATAAAGATGTCCAGTGTTATTATAATATTGAAGAATTAAAAGCAGTATGAGTCAAAATAGACTAGAAAAGGTATTACTATTTATAATAAGCTAAATGTATTAAGTAAACACTACATAGTAAAATAACAAAACATATTATAAAGACGACCGATATAATATGTATGTCATCAACAAATTTTACATATGCAGGGAAGTCTAGCTGATTGATGTAACAATAATAAAATACCGTTTGCATGAAGAAATTTTTTAAATATTTCGTAGACATTAGTATTTTAAAATTGGTAATCATAAAAGCAGTAATTATTATAAGTTATAACTTACTGTAAATGTCTAAAATGAAACATAATTTTTCCTGTGCGAAAATATAGATTAGTGTATGAAGGAAAAATTGGTTCTTTTCCAATAGCGATGATACTCATAGAGCATTTTATATAGAAAACTTTGAAAATCTGGTTAAAGACCGAATTTTGAAGACTATTTACAAAAATTCCCACAATGTTAGAAGTAAAATTTTCAACATAAAAAATGCTAAAGAAAATATCGATAATAATAATTTATTGTTAATCTATCTATCAATTATTGTTTATTATCAATAGATACATTCGTACAAGAGAAATATGACACGAAAAAGACACAAATTAATGGTAATAAGGGTTTCAGAAATAAAGAAACCACAGATGACGGTGAGATAATTTTTTGAAGACTGACCTCAAATTCTGCCTGATATCCGGCATCATCATCTGCATGGTAGGCCTTGACATGTGCATCTAAGTTGGCAATAGGCACGGCCGGATAGGGCGAGTCAGCAAAAGAAAGCATTGCCGGGACCGGGGGCTGTCGGATGAAAACCGGCTCAGGCTGAGTTTGTTCTGCGATTTCATAACCTCTGTACCAGCAGCTTGCCCGCCTGTTAATGAATGGCAAGAAAGAGAATATTATTTGTTATAGAGATTAAAATCTTAATAATAAAACAGTAAAATGTCTACACAAGGCTCATTATGGCAGGTTGATTTCAATTCTTATCTTTAAAACTCTTATTGAGCAGTAAAAGGTTAGCAATATTAAAACAATTATATATCAAATAATCAAATATTTATAAAATACTCATAATATGAATACTTAAATTTTTAATTGCCATATTTTATACTATACGCACTATAATAGTGAACGTTTAAAATGTGTGCATTGATAACATTAATTATAGTACAAAATTAGTTGAAATGTTTAATTTGATATGTATTGTAAATAATTCAGAAACAATAAAATTGTAGACAACTGACAATCAGTGGTTTAGATAAACTTACATTCTTAATTATACATTACTATCATTCCGTTCACACATTAACCCATAATCTGTCAACCAATTATGCAGATAAATTACGAAATAAAATATCATATTCAAAACTCTCATATTCTAACATTTATACAGCACCGAACAAATTGGGGATTTAAACTATGCACATAGGCAGAAATTCTTACTCACTAGTAGGAATTTAGCTATTCCTATTCAGTTAATAATAATATAAATTATGAAATGGATAAATTCTGAAAATTAAAATACATACGATAATATAGCACCTAAAACGGTACTTTTCTGTTATCGCCTCTCCCCCCTTTCTTTCAAAAACAATGTAAAATGATATTTTATAATTTCCTAATGTAGCGGAAGTTATATATTAACACGATGTGATATTTTAAAATATAAAAATACATAGATTTGAAATAACCAATGAAATTCTACATTAGTTTGGTTTCGTCGCTTAAGCTCAGTTTACCACGCTTAATATACACAAACGAAGAAACAATCGATATTTTAAATCTCTGTGTCGTTTATTACTGTTTCGTGCAACTTTAGATATAAATATATAAATTCCGCATTTGGAAATTATAAAATATCATTTTACCTTGTTTCCTTTAAAAAGTGTGAGAGAAAAGTACTCATAAAGTAGAAAAGTACCCATAAAACGGTATATTTAATCATATAATAGTATTATTTAATATTAGCAGCTTTTATATTAGTATAAATATTTCGTCATTAATCTATTTATATCAACAATGACGCATTTGAAGAAATGCAACCCTAATTTGGGAAATATTAAGCAGAACAGAAATTTCTAAATATATTGAAATAAGACACTATTACGTCAAATTCTTTCTTAGATTTAAAGTTTTATTATATTAAACTGTAAGATTGCTTACACCGAAAAGTAGATCAACATTAGCTGATATTATTATGACGTAACATAATATAATCTTCAAATTAGAAAGAGAATTTTAGGGTAAACTTTTAAATAAATTACATTATTGAGTTTGTTCTTTTGTCAAATCAAATATATTGAGGAATTTATATTTGTGAAATTAATTGAAATGTTAAATAATATAAACTAATTAATCAATAAGAATTGAAATTATTATATGATTGATATACTAATGTGGTGTCTGAAAAGAATTCGGAGTAAATTATGCTTTTTATACATTATATAATATAATATTTATAAATATATCTACTGAGTTTAATACGTTATAATAATTAAATTTGTACACAATAATAATGTGTAATACTATATATAAAAGACGAGTAACAAGTGTAAATCAGTTGACGCTATTTCATAATATTTACCTTATATAATAATATGATATAAGGTAAATATTATGAAATAGTGTCAATCAAATTCTAGGAAGGATATGCATTCCAGAATAATAAACAAGAGAATTTTATTTACAGTAGGAACAAAGTCTATATTTTATGTACTTGTGTCTTGCAGCACAAACAAACGAATAATTACAACGTAAAAATGATAAATAACAATTCTACTGACTACCTAAACTGGAAAATTATTACATTAATTTAAAACATTATCATAGTTAAATTTTAACACAAATTTCAAATTATGAAATAACAAAAAGTAATAACGCAGTCAGAAAATTTGAAATGTGAATTACACGCTATACTTCTGAAATGCCTTTATTTTGATAATATCAAACAAAGAAACAAAATATAATACACATAAACAAACCAACAATTATATATTAAACATAAATATTCGAAAACGAAAAACATATTACAATTCCAGTATAAAAATTTTGTGTGAACAATTTCTTAGATTCCCAACAAAATGTAGTTCTTGAAGCAAAAATATTTCGATTAGAAACAGTAATATTATATCCATCTATAAGGTAAAATTAAAGTACCTATCTCTTATTAACCCTATACAGTCATAGTTTTTATTAACGTAATGTCTGAAAATTGATTTATAAGTATATATTCTACAACATTTTCAACAACAAAATGCACAAAAATTGAGCTGTTTTGAAAAAAGCATATATTTTTATTATAAGCGATATAAAAGCAAAAAATGTGAATTTACATATTTTATTTATAAGCTAAGCTTTGTGTACTATGTAGCGCGTATCTATGTACACAGGGTTTTGATAGAAATGGCATAAGAAAATTCTATAGTTCCACTATAGTTTTAATTTTGTAATCAACCATTTTCTGCTCTTTCACTTTCTCTGGTTGCATTTCCTTATGATATTATTGATCAATAAATACACTTGAAACGGTTGTTCCTTATACTACTACAATAATAATATAATATAATAAACAAATATATTTTTTTGAAACAATAATGTATTGATAGACCTGTAACAACTAAGGTTAAAAAGTTAACTATTGACCTGATCAATTAACTAAATATGTTAGAAGTATAATAGACGCCAAACAATTTAAAAAGAATTAGGTTTTTAACAAAAATAGTTTACAATCTTTATAAAACAACTTTTTATTTTCATCACACAGGTACATTGCTTAAAACATTTTTAGGAGCAAAGCCAACATCAGGCGTTTTGAAATTATCATCACATAAATCAATTGTCTTTTCCAAAACCTGGGATTTCACAATTTAAAAAAATGCAGTTTAGCAACGAACAAAACTTTTTACATTGTTAAAATCTTGAAAGGATATACGGGCAGTTTCGATGGGTTTTAAAATATGACATTTGAATATTGTAAAAAAATTGTAAAGGCGCTAATTTTTTTTACACTTTCAAATATATAAAATGAGACAAATTAAAAATAAGAGTAGGTATAATATTATCAAACTGTTATTAGTCCTTTACCATGTGAGAAAGACAATAACCGCGCCCACTATGAGAAAGGCTACTACACCAACAATAATCCAGGTAATGGTAGTCTGATCGAGATTGATATTGAAGAAAGTGGTACCGGATCTGAAGAATTTACGTTGAGCCTCTGTAAGATAGAAAGGGAAGGAATGGGGATTAACAAGAGATCCAGTGAGGCTATTCATAGGCTGATAACATCCTCCTTAATCTGGCCTTGTACGTATTATCTCCATATTCTCTTATTCATAGTAGTGGTATGTCTATGCACTCTACGCACACAATATTTTGCAGGATATTTGAGCACATACCATAACAAACAAACGTTAAAAAATTGTAAAAAATTGTTGTATAATTCTATATACGAGTATGTAACAAAGAAATATATTAGAACTGGCAACACGGCCTTTAAGACTTTAACATACCTCACACATTTCAAACAATGTAACGGTAAAGCTCTTCACTTCAATAAACAAAACCAAATTATATGTTTACACCAAATATAGTTAAAAATATTCTTTTTTATGATGTAATGTATATGAAAACAAAATATACATTAATCGATTTTTATACTGAAAAATATTTATTAGCAATAGGTTTTCTAATATTTTATTCAATAACATTTTAAATAATATAGACTTAACTAAAACACTTTAAAAAATTGTTAAAGAACAAGGCAGCCTCACATGTATTTTTGGATGGCCAATTTTCATAATTAAAGCATCTATTAAACTGGCCCAAAAATCAAAATCAAATTTTGGTTTGACCAAATAGGGTACTAACAGTCATGACTCACCAGTTAACGGTACGGTTAGAAGATTGGACATGATTCCCTCTTTTTCGCACTGAGGCTTGAAACCCTGACAGTAAATGCTATACATGCTCGCGCGGACACCAAAGGTTATCTTGCGGGGAGAATTGAGGTTGACAAGCGCAGCCCATGGTACCACAGTCTGGGGATATACAAAAGCAAATGTAAAGCAAGTGTAAATAAATTTGAAAATTTTGATCTTCTCGTATGAAAAGTAAATGGCTTAAGTTTTAATTAATGACAGACACCATTATATGTTTCATACTAAATTTAAAAATTGTGTTGAAAGCATTATCGTTGAACGAAGAAAAAAGTGTAGGTTTTATAATATTACACAACGTACATCTTAATAGTGCACAATGATATTAGCATCATATACAAAACGATTATTTTCTTCATGTGGATTATAGCACACGCTCCATTAAAACCCACTAGAATCCTGACAAAAGTAGTTTATCATGGAAGTAACATCATGTACATTATATCAAGGCTAACTTGAAATAACAGGCTAGGACACCGAGACAATTGTCATTTTTTATCGGCCAGTTTGAGGCCAACTGAGAAAGATGTGGCTGCTCCTATCTTTTCGTCCCTCTCTGACATGTTACAACTTAAACACTCGCTCACGGGACAATATATGACTCTTTTGTTTAGCCGCGCAAAGGACAATTCTTTATTGATCTATTGGATGCGCTGAAAAATACACACAATCTGTATACTGTCATTTTCTTATGATTAGTATTAATTTTTTAATAATGATGTAGGGGGAATAAAGTATAGAAGGGATTTTAACTGAGTTATCTACATACTTTCAGCTAATATTATGCCTCGCAAATGTGTTGTTCCTTTGTGTAAATCGAATTGTGCATTGTCTACAGGCACTAACTGTGTTAGTGTTTACCAATTTCCTAGACCTCACAATTCGACAGAAATGAATTCAAAACATCAAACGCGAGAACCTTGTCATTTCTTCGCATTCTGGTGTGTGTAAATTACACTTTACAAATTTTGATTTTAATTCATGAAAGAAAAAAAGAAAATTTTTACAAAACTGTGCAGATTATTTCATACAAAAAACTCACTCTCGCAGAATGCTATACCTTCAATCTTCTCCTCTTTTCCACTACCACTTCAACCATCCACGTCAAAGGAAACTGCGCGAGCATCTTGAAGAAAATGATTCCTTGGACAAACATTTTAATATCTCTTCATTACTCCCCATTGTCGTTGACGGAAATTACTTCTGGTGCTCTTTTAAAAATCGCGAGACAGTTTACTACACTTTAATCGATCAAAGTTTATGCCTAAAATCCAGAAGTGCATTCAGTTTTCATGGCGCTTTTTTGGTGATGAATTTGACATTTGTTATTTCAAGTTAGCATTGATAATATATAACTAATAGCCAATAACTTATTTTTTTTAAGTACGAAGCGGACTAAGCAGCTAACTATTTGTCACTAAAGTATATTTTATAAATATAAATTAAATTGACATTTTAATAGTTTTAACATTCATTTAAATTTACATTATAGTTAATAAAAATGCTGTTTAGCATAAATCTATAAGAGATTTAAAATTTAAAACGAACTGAAATATATAATTAATGACGTATATAATATAAAAAAACTATATTAAAGCTTTAGAACACAAAAAAAGTAATAAACTGGCTTTAATGTTATCATAAATATATATTATGAAATAGTGCAAAATTATTGTAAGTTGATCATTGCGATATTGAAATATTAATAATATGTATTAAAACCGGTACACAAATTTAGTTAGATCTATGTATAGGCTTCGATTATTTTTAATATAATGTTTGTACATTTTTACCAAGAACAATACTCGAGTAAGATCAAGCAGGCATCTACGAACTTACCCACTGATAAAGTGCGGACTTGTTGCAGTGACAGTAAGCATTTGAGTTAGGCGAATTGGTTTGAGTACGCAAACAACGATGTGTATCACCCTCACTGTCGACTAACCAGCAAACTTTATAGTAAAGTTCATTCTTGATCTCTTTCCGGACCTGTGGCCGAGTCCAATTTATGATGATACCTTCGTTACCTAGCAGCACAGGCTCCTCCATCTTAGGATTGGCAGGAGCTGGAAGGGTCAAGTTGTATAGAAATATGAAACATATTTGTCATTCTTACATATATATTTTTTTAATATTTAAATGTTATATAAAAAATATTATTTACCAAACCGATGAAAATTATGAAAACCTAAAAAATACGTTACTAAAATTGAAATATACAAAAAAAATTCTAGTAAATGTAAGACAATAAATTGAATTCTAAATAGTATGACATTAAAAATAGAGCAGCAAACTGTGATTCAAAGTGTTAATTAAGCAATTAATAATAATATTATAACTGACTAAATTTATTAAATATGACTTAACTAAAGGAAATGGATTTCGGTATAATATAAACAGAGGATACTGCCAGTGGTGGTAGGCAGATGAGGTCGGATAAATATTATAAATATTGCTCTAAACATACAACATTATTTACAATATTCTATATAATACAATTTACACACTAAATATAATAACAATAAAAGTAGAACATTAAAATATGATACAAATGGTTATTTAAGAACTGAATAATAAGAGTTAAACTATGAAAATATCTATAACGGGAAACCAGAAATAATTTTAGTTTAAAAAAAATATTAACTATTTTGATAGGGTTTTCATAATTAATGTAATAATGTTGAAATTCAAAAGCTAAGATAAAAACATTAATTTAAATGAATTTAGTTATATACTCAATTTTTAAGACGTATGTGCATAATATGGTATGTTCAACAACATGTTTATGAACTTTGAGAAACAAATAGAGGATTGACGTTTATAACAACAACAAAATACTTTCAAGCGTAGTAAGCAAATTATATATAATGTTGAAGACCTCTCAATTTGTTTCAATTTCCCAGACTTTCCGCAATTTTTGTTAAGGTGAATGGGAGGAGCACTAATTAAACTGACTAAATATATTAAATATGACACAATAAAAGGAAACAATTTCTGTACAATATAGTTAAGATAATATAAATAGTGGATACTTAAGCTAGTTGCTGTAAGCAGATAAGGCAGAATAATGGTATGAACGTACGCGCAAGATCAGTGAGAACTCTATTCTTGTTACTGAAGAGGCCGTATCCGGCGCTGGTTCGGGCGGCAACAGTGACCAGATACCATGTGTAAGGTTTTAGGTTGCGAAAAGTGAGGTCCCGTTTATCTGGGTCAACCTCTCGCTCGTAGAGCAGTTGTGATTGGTTGTCACCACCAGACCCAAGCTTTAGATAGAGCTGTATATGGAATAGAAGACACATATTGTATAGAATGATATAATGACGAATTTAGGTAGTACACTAGTAGAAGCTTTCCTATAAAAATGTACCTATCAGACTCACAGCTATGAAGAAGAGTCTCCTAAAGTTATGATTATTACAAAAAGAGAATGGGCTTAGAATAAAATAAAAGTTATGAGTAGGTAATTCATTTCATTACTTTTTTACTTTATTGATTTAGATGGGTGCCATTATACCACTGGATATAATAGTATTGTTTCTTAACTAATTAAAAAAGAAAAACCAAGTTGAAAATATATCTACACAGGTGCATATTAAATTGTATACCTATATAAGTAAAACATGTTACATTACAGTAAAAACAACTAAAGTTTGAAGTCAAGTTATTTTATAAAAAAGTTTGTTATAAAATTATACAGTTAAACCGAAATAAATAGACGTAAGGGAATTTATAATAGCATTTTATTGGTAACTAAAATATATCACTTTCTCTAAAAAAATCTATTTAATATAAGTTTACCTTTGTGAAAAAAACATTAATAATTTTTAAAATATATGCGTATAAAATAAAAAACTTCGTAAAGTACAGTAGTCGGATTTCGAAATTATTTCCTAAACATAAATTTAGTTTGTAGTTATCTTAATAAGTATAATATAAAAGCTATCTAAATGTTGCTGCTAAACTTCTAGTCATATGCCAAATTAGGCTGTTATATAATATTTAAATTATAAATTGAACAATAAAATCTTTAATATATTATCATAATATATAAAAATAGCACATTGATTGATCGATCATAAATAAAAATCAGCTTTGTAAATATGGCTTTAAAATATTGTAAAGTAAAAACAGTAAAAAACAAAACATATACTTACTTGCTAAGCTTTGTGTACATAGCTAAAAATAAAAATATGCAACGATCTTATTGAGTTTCGAGACAAATGCTAATACAAAATACTGTAAGAGATTTTATGAAATACTGAACAGGAAAAAGATTTTAATTTTAAACATTGTTTAAAAGTACTTATCAAAGTGAGAAAATTACAAATATATTAGGCCGTTGCGTTTGCTTGTAGCATTTGTGATATTTTATAATGACCAGAGAAAGGATTAAATAATAGTTGCTTAATATTATTATTATTATTAACGCACTACTGACCCAGCTATCTAGCTAGCTGTTTCATATAAAAGAATAAAAAACGGAGAGAAAATCAATATTTGAATCGAAGTAGATAGTACAATCGAGAGAGAAAGAGGGTGGTTGCCTTTGAGGGAATATTTGTCACAGTCGATGACTCAGCTTAAGTCGGATTTGGGAAGTCGAGTCATAATATTACTATTTACAGAAAGAAAACATTCATTGTGTCGCAGAATCACGGCATCAGAATAAAGAAGTTGTCCCTCGAGACATCCCCTCAACAATATAGACAAAGAAAGGCGGCAGAAGGAAACAGAATGCAGAAAGGTTTCTAGAATAAATAAAGAAGCCGGCGGATATTACAAAGTAAGGAATGCGCAGATGTGCATTTAATAAATGGTAGTATACATAGTGCGCGAACGTTGAGGCACAAAGTAAGGACAAAATACACGAGAATTGTCCCGTAGACGCTTATCTATGGAAAATCCAGATATAGTTTGCCATCTATTATTTAATAGTTAGAATAGCTGAAATATATTTTCCTATTTTTAAGTATGGAAAAAATCGAAAGGTTAAAGAAAAATGTTAATTAGCTAAAACCTGTGTAAATTAAACCATTCTAACAAATTTATTGCATAATAGCCAATGTTATGTTACACTGCAGTAACTATATAAAAATTGTATCAAAATAAGATAATAAAGTATTGAAATTATCATATAGGCTTGTGTTTCAACAGAAAGATTGCTTTTTAATACTCTAAAACATCATTAAATATTATAAGTAATATTTTCGATTTAAGAAAAATGCACTTTTGGGAAAAATTATTCATATTATGTAATTTGCAACATAAATACTGGAAATGTGATTCTTATATTAGAGGAAATGATTTAATATTTCGTAGTAAGTAATATGTTCTGTCCTATTAACCATTGTATAGGTAATGTAATATGCAATCTTTTATTTAGACGTTATACATATACTGGAAGCAATTAAATGTAATAAATCTAATACAAGGCTGCTAAGACAAAATAACACATTACCCCACCTCCAATGACCTAATTTCATAGACCAGTGGATATATTCAAGAAAAGTTCAGATGGAAAAAGCAAACAATTAGAAAAGGAAGTACTAACTATACCATACAGTTCTCTGTCTATATAATGCATCTTTTAGAGTATGACAGAATTAGTCATACACAAGAAGTTAGACATCAGTCAACCGCAGGTTCTCCATCTAACAATGTATTTTTAACCGGATAAATCGATAAAAGTTCAGAAAATAATGTAGGCAAGTAGTTAAAATGGACGCGAGTACGCATTGACTCTATAGAAATGGCGGCATATTACGAGCTATGTAACAGCTAAACAAAACTGGCGAATTATGGTTATTAAATATCATTGACCATTTATCTAAAAATTTAGAAAATCTGATAGAATTTTGCAGCTAGCTGTGTAATATGACTCTCCTTGCCGTATTTACAATAACATTTTTGCGTATTCTGTGAAGTGTGAATTTGATACGATATCAACGATATCTTGTGGTCAAATTCATGTTTGGCCTAATGTACACTGTATAAGATACATTATATTAAATCGTATAGAAGTATTTTAATTATATCGATACAGTACGTATGTTAGTTATAATCTGCGCGTACATTATGATATTGCACCCTGGGTATATTGGCAATGTAATATGTATTGTGCATCATAATATTTTGAACTCACTATTAGACAGATTCTCATGAGAATGTACACAAAGAAAAAAACGAAATGAATGAACGAATTAAAATATATACACAAATAGATAAAATGAGTAATGCAAAATATGATTACTACTTAATCTACCAATATATATATGTATATATAATATATCAGATGATAAAGCTAGTGACAAATTAAAAAATAATAATATTGAAAATGATCAGGCTTATTCTAAAGTAAATTGTTCGAATACTATTTTGCCACAAACCCATATATATATAGTTCTGTCTGTTAAACACTCGACTGACTCAATTGTTGTCAGCAAGAGATGAGGGAATTAAAGTCGGGTCGAATGGGGTTCGAACCCACCACCTTCACTTACAAAACGACTGCCTTTATAAAATTATATCTAAACCTACGGCAGTAGGTTGTTAGCTCATGCGCGCAACTTGATATCGCCTTGCGCCGCCAAAAATACATCAGTGTGTCAATTTTCAACTTCATAACTATTATAGAACCTTAGATATTAA
>JAYRBW010086404.1:0-22307 GCA_036023295.1 Invenusta paracnida
TCGGCTGCTTATGTGTAATAAAAGGTATTGTACTGCGATAGGCGCGAGCAAAGATAGCTATGTGAATGAACGTACGATTACTACACTATTCCAAATAAAACATGCTAAATAATATATTTAATACAAAACAAAATATTACACATAAGTGAAAACTACACTATTAACATTTAAACTACGTTTGCATAATATTTGAAAAAAATTGATGATATTAAGTTCTAAAATAAACCAATAATATACTAATATTCATGAATAAAAGATAACGTCTCATAAACCTTCATTTAACTTAATTTTTGTTATCCTGTATATAATGTTTTAGTTTAATTACACCACCGAACAATTATTTTACTAAAAACAATTAATAAATGATAGTATTAAGTATGTTCAGGCAAAACATAACATGCAACTATTGATATTGCTGCTGGTATAACGGCTATTAAACAGTTGTCGTTATTTTGCTTTAAAATCAAAACGTGTTTCTTAAGAAAATATTTAAAAATATAATAAAAGCAAATAACATTACCGTGCATACAGTGAAGCATCTTTTAAGATGTTCATTTCTTGTGTTGCAATTTTCGCAAGCAAAACAAAGAAAACTGTTAGGCTCAGTATTTTCGTCTAAAATGTTAAAACATAGTATGGTTAGAGTCAGTAAAACTACCATTTTTCTACGTTATAATTTATGAATATAGTTATTTTTTAAAAATGTGTAAATAACTATGCAAATTTAAAAAATTTAATATAAAGCTTAACTTTTTTTCTTTTTTTCTTTTAAGTAGCGCAAATTACAGTTCTTAAAATTGTTAAATTAAATTAAATTGATTAGTTTAAAGTATAATAACAAATTGAATCAATATATTATATTATGTATGTGTTTCATATCATTTTTAAATAAACGTTGTAAAATTTTAATTGAAATATTACTGCAAAATATATATCAATTGTTGAGAGGCAATTCTTTCAAATCTTTCTTTAATATCTTTGCTTATACTATTGTAATAATTTTTAATGTATAATAGTATTGATTACATTACTACTTGACAACGATAGCCACAATATCACCTTCAGGGCTATGCACACTGAATGCAGCGCAGCACGTCGAAAATGCAATCTACACCGAACGTGTCACAGTGCAGCAAAAATCGATACACTCTCTGCAGAAAATCTACATATAAACAGAAAAGAAGGAAGACAGTATACTAAGTTAGTGAGCCATGGTAAATATTGATTTTTGACGAGCGTAAAGTTGAGATTTTCATCATTGATTTTCGATGAGCCGCACCACGCTGCTTTTGGTATGCATTGCCCCATAAGATTTAATGCTTTTTAACTTCTTTTACGCGTTGAGTTGCGCCGCGTCACGCTGCGTTCACTGTGCATAGGCCTTAAGTTTGATTTGTTTCAAAGATAAAATGTTAACACAGAATTTGTTATGAACAAACACAGTATTTAGGAACATATGCATTAATGCTTAGGTCAATAAAATTGTAAATCTTTTCCAAACGACCATGCCTTTATTAATTTCAGTTTTTTATTTAAATTTTCACCACCGTCAACATTTTTATATGACGTGTTTAATCGTTCCTTATGATGAATTTTCTCTAATAACTTTAACTTTGCATTTGACAATTTAATACTTGAAGTACTAAAATTTGAACCCGATAAAATGTCATGATCTTCGTATATTTTCTTATACATCTCTATATACTCGCACTGTATTTGTGCCCCGTTACTAATCAGATATCCTACAAACAACCAAACATTATTCATGATATTGATTTCTGCCACAAGTCAATATTGATTAGTGTACCGCTCAACCCCCTGTAAACCCACATGAAGACTTTTACACTCATTTCGCTCAGGAAAAAGCATCAACATGTTTTTGCTTGAAACCACTAATAACTCAAATTCATCCTGTTCATTACAATTCCTGGAAATATAGCGTTATCTTTTGTAGCTGGTTGTATGATCAATTATTTGTTGAGCTTTTGTACGTAGCACGTTTTATCTAGTTTCCAATTCAATGTTTGCTTCCTTCCAATTTGAAAATGCCTTTCTGTATATTGAAGCGTTTACATTTTATTTGCAAAAGCGGTACTTTTATTTACATATTTGATGTACTCTTTTGCCGCAGAATATGCCAAAACAAAAGAAATTGTTAGTCATGCAACCTAAATGTTCTCTACGGCTATTATAACTGATGGTATAGCTGAAAATAACACTTGTTGTTAAATATGCATTCTTAACTGTTTTTGTATTGTATTTATTTTAAAAATATAGGTTCATCTTCTCAAGATAGAAATTAGTACTTCGTTTGTATTGAGATATTTATTCTTGATTTTAAGTCTAAGACTTTTTTACTATGGTTTTCAGAACAGTATTGCCCGTCTTAAATATTCGTCGTTAAGAATATAACAAAATGAAGTTATTTCAACATTAGTGAGATATACATATATGTAGTGCTACTCGTATTGAAACGAGATTTAATAAAGTTGATAAACGAAATTGTTTTAATAAAAATGAGAAACTTGTTTCGAGTACTGCTTATTACTCTGTTTGTTATGTTACTGAAATTCCTGTTATAACATCGTGTAGTTAGAAAGAAATACAAAATAAAACTAAAACTAAAACGGTTACAGTTGTAAACAGATAATTAAAATTGCCAATCGATGGAAAAATCATCTCTACAATCAAATTTTAGGATGATATTTTTTCGGCAAGCAATATTTAAATCTTAGGTGATATTAGCTTACATCAAAATCACATGTAATAATCCTATATTGCAGGATTTAGACGTTTGCGTATATTAAGTAATACATATTATTTGCAAACGAAACAAAAGTTATATACATGTAAAATTATATATGTTTTATTACCTAGTGTGCATGGATCATATGGATAGCGTCTTCTGTAGCCAGGGTTACACTTACAATGACCATCAATGCATTTTGATTCACCCTTACATTCTGGTAAACATTCTAAAACGAATAAAAACAGTACATAATTGTCAACAAGTATACACAGTATACTAATAGTAATAATAAATTCCATTTGACAGAAAAACTAACTAAAACTAACAACAACTAAACGCAGATATCATTCAAAATATATGCATTCATTAAGCTATTATGTGTGAATTAATATTGTTGTCTCAAAACACATGAGAATAGTGGTATGTGTTATTCTGTGGAACATTTAAAACTATTCGAGCGCGTAATGACACTCCATCATGTTTTATATTTCGAATGTGACAGAATTTGTTTTACATGAGATTTGTTTTACATGTATATTTTCATAGAAATTTGATAAATTAGACTTACAATTTAAAAGGCTACCGAAATTGGCAATCGGTGTATATGATTTACCCTTGACCTTGACCTATATAACAGAGGTCATTTAGTAGTGTCTTATAGTGCAAGCCGTTTGTATATAGGTACTTAGGGGGCTGGAATATAGAAGCTCAAACATAAGGCAGTTTGAATATGGGCAAAGTTGAACATTTAACACTGGTTTGACTTGGTTGTTAAACAATTTATGACCTTGAGATGTTAGGACTAGCTAGAGTACATCACGTGCTATCAGTCTAGCAGTGGCTGTTTTACTCAGCGTTGCAAAACAAAGTTATTTAATGTCAACTATTGACCAATTTAAAACAAATCCTATATAGGGTCATAATATATGTATATAGAATAGAATAGCGTCAAATAGGTATTTCATTATTTTTTAATTATCGCTCATCTAGTTGTTACACATACACATACACAAATAGAATATATATTGATCTGATTTATAAAAATAATTGAGCATAACCAATTGCTTAATTTTAAATGTTGACATGTGCACATGTATTATACAATAACGTTGCAGTATGTAAATATCTATCTTATAATCATAGTGATAAAAGACTGCCTTTTAACATATTATGTTTCAATTATCTTATTATGCTGGTGATGCTCTATAAAATGTATTTGGTTATGACAAATATGCTTTATGTCTGCAGAGTTTGACAAAAAGCAAAAACATTGGATTTATTGCCGCTATTTTAGAGCTGAATAGTTTGACTTTTATTTTGAAAAAAAAACAATTTAAATACTATTGTACACATACTTAAAAAATTATTATTATAAACAAAATATAGGTGATATTTTTTATAAAGGATGTATTTAACCCCTTTATTTATTATTTATTAAATAAGTGCACAACTATTTGTGTTACATGAACATTAAATATATCTTAATTTAATAAACAAGATTATATGAAGGATTACCTGTAATGCAATCTTCATAACGGCTCTTTTTCACATATCCAAGTTTACACATGCATTGTCCATGAATACATTCTTCGTTGAATTTGCATTCTGGTAAGCAGACTATATATATAAAATGGATACCAAAAATTTAGCCACATGGATTAGATTGGTATGCTTTCATTATATCACCATATTATAAATATTATTTATTATAAGCATATAAATATACATTTGCCAAACGAGTGTTTCACTTATAAACGTACCAACAATGTGAACACGTTTTGTAACCCATAAATACAGGGGTGAAAAATGACTTTTGTATTTTAAAATATATACTTTCCAAAAACATTATCATATCATATCTAAATTTATAGAAACAGATAAATAGACGCAATTATATATACAATAATTTTTTAAACTTAGCATTTGGTGAGTATTCCATAAGAGTATTTATAGATATGTGCTAATAATACTTTGTTAGACGTATTGTTAGCTCTATCGTGTACATTTTTATGTAGCAATATACATGCTTTTGTATTGTATATATATTTGTGTCATTTATATATATGAACAATTATCCTATTCTTTACCTGGAAGGCAGCCCTGATATTGATTGTTTTTACGGTAACCTCGTTTACAAAGACACTTTCCATGTGTACATTCTTCGTTGTCTTCACAATTGACTGTACATTCTAAACATTTAACAATAGCAGATTAATAAGTATTTATGCAATTTGAAAGCAATACTCCGAATTATTTATTTAAACTATTATTTTTAAATCACTGTATATATCGATGTACACATACATTACAGTGAAGTCACAAGAACTCCCTATGTAATGACATTACAACATGACTTCATAAATCAGTAAAATATATCATTATAATAATTACAATGGTAAATGTATAACATACATATAATTTAAATGTATAACATACATATAATTCAAATGTATAACATACATATAATTTAAATGTATAACATACATATAATTTAAATGTATATATGTATA
Source organism: Invenusta paracnida (assembly GCA_036023295.1). Taxonomy (NCBI): domain Eukaryota; kingdom Metazoa; phylum Platyhelminthes; order Proseriata; family Coelogynoporidae; genus Invenusta; species Invenusta paracnida. Next base: position 5,260 of record JAYRBW010086404.1, read on the forward strand.
TGTGTAGGTATATGTAATATTATATGTATTTGTGTATGTTTAATTGCTGTATTGTATAGTGTGTTTCCTTCGGTATAAAATAATTAACGCAATTATTTAAACTATCTATAAACATTAAAACAGTTGCTACACTATTTATTATATGATATATTTAACCCTATAAACTTATTCGTATATTTGTCGCATAATATTTCAATAAATAATTTAAGATATTGTTAAATTCAGATCGTTTTACCTTTGACACAGAAGAAATTTGTATTATACTTTTTGAAGCCAGATAAACATTTGCAAGTTCCATCATCACATTCTTCATTCCTCGAACAGTCGAATCTGCATTCTGAAATGTTCAATATTATGCCTAATATTTACTTTCTAAAATCATATGATATAGGTACATATATATCAAAGATCAAAATATCAAGATATTCAATATATGATATTTCTTCATATTTACACTTCACACTAGAGTCAGTATTAGTAATCAAGTATTAACATAATTAAACAGTGTTAATAAGTTTCATATTGGACTGATTTTTATTACTTCGAATAATAACTGAATGAAGTTTTTAAAATATTAAAATGATTTGGTTTAAAATAATGTCTAACTAAAAAAAGTATCTAATTAAATAAATATGAAATTGAATATTTTTAAAGTATTGTTGAAGATATGTTTAATGTATTTATTTGCAAAGTAATTTTTTAAAAGATACTTAAAAGTAGAATGATAAAAAATACTCTTATTAAGCATATTTTGCTCATTAAATGATTGGATAAAATTATGATAATGTCCTCTTCCGATGCAAAGTCATAGTATAAATATCAATTATCATAATTTAGATAATATGACGCAGAAGCTGTCGCAATTGAATTGAATGATTTGTTGTACGTAAAATGTTTCATAAAGTTGTTCGAATTTTGTGATTTTTTTTTAATTATTAACAAAACTTACGACAGGATTTTATCAATTTAACTGTTTTTTATCAGGGACTTATAAGAATGATAGTATCAAATTGAAACCAGTTAAAACACTTTTTAAATCCTTAAGACTCTCGCGATTATTTATTTCCTACGTGTATTAAAGAGTTTATTTTATGTAACTATATTGATGTTATATAAATCCGCGTATATTTATAAATATATTTTTTACTTGTTATTGCTATCTTGCTTTCTCATGTGCAATACTTATTTTACAAAGAATGTTATGTATAGTATAATGGTGTACTTTGGTGTAATTTTAATATAGCATTTTGTTCATACTTAGGGACTTGTGTTATATATTAAACCTTCCTTACGTATTTTGCTTTATTTCGTATGACTATATGCTATCTGATTATTTTTTATTTACTCTAACATAATGACGTGTAATAGAGATTTATAACTTTGTTATTACTAATAGAGAATATTTCAAAATGCGTTGAATCTATGATTGAAACTTACTTCTATCACTCACACAAGGACCTTGTGGTGTTTTCAAACGATATTCAGTTTCACAGGCACATTTTCTTCTTTTGCACTGAGCATTACCCGTGCATTTTGGGCTGCAAACTAGAAAACGTATTGCGTATTAATTATAGATTGCCATATACAAATACACATACTTTGATAATCCTCCAATATACATGACTACATGACTACATGATATTGTATTTATTATTTCGTAAACGTTTTCAAAAATGTCATCAACATGCATACGTAATAGTTATCAAATTGTTGGGTTTTCGCCGCTTAAAGATATACATGTAATTACATTATAGTAATTTGATATATGTATGTGTATGGGTAGACATAATTTTGAATTCCTACCATGCGTCATTTAGTAACGGAAGATACCTGAGCATGGCTTGGGAATCAGAGGTATCTTTTTTAGTGTAAGAATCACCCACATCTCGGAAACCACTATCTGACTGGAGTCGTATGGATCCTTGTGTTTCATATCGTAGGCTGCTGACAGTTGGATATCGGCCTCGTCGAACACCTCAGTATTATTCAGTGTGTCTGAAAGTGTTTACATTGAAATGGAAATTTAAATGTCAAAATTTAGCTAAAATTGCATGTTGCTATCTTCCAAAGACTGTTAATAAATTAATTGGTATGGGTAATTCGTACGGTATACTGAAGTACCGTATATCGCACTGCCATGTGAATTATGTTTGTAGCTTTAATTGAGAAAAATAATTGTATCTTAAACATGAAGTCTTACATGAATCCTTTCTATCAGTGTACAATTGTTCTGTTAAAGCGCCATCTTTATTATATACATCTATACGAAAACGTTTGTATTTTGTAGTTTGTATCGTCCATCGAATTAATCGAGAACAAGGGAGTAACACTCTCTGGTATACACGCTCTTCTAAAAAATCCATATCAATGTAAATGAACATGAGAAAAAATTAACATATTTTATATTTGAAATATAAATAGAACAATCTAAATCAAATGAAACTTATATATTGACGAAGTTATTTCAAAAACGAAATATTACAAAATATATAGTGACACTACTTCGACACATATTAAACATACATATATTTAATACATTTGTTCCCATTGATAGTTTTAATTAAAAAGAAGAACACGTCGGTTGAACACATTTAATACATCTAACTATAGTTTCATGGCATATCATCAGAGATATATACAGCCAAAGTGAACAGCATTTTTACGTAAAACAGTTATATAAGTGAATAATTTACAATCAATATGGAAAAATAAATATTTATTATGTAATATAACTAAATATTAAGTATGTATTTATTATACTATTTTGTTATTAGTATGCATGTATGTATATGTTATAGAAAAATAACTCAATATTACGGAAACCAAAAATGAAAATACTAAAGCTTAAACATGTTTCAACTATCTAACTAGCTTAAAAACTTAACTATATATATATAAAAAAGAAGATGTATGTAGATAGCGCAATACTGTATATTATTAAAAACATATATGTTCGATTTAATACATCTTACGCATGTGTAAAGGGATAATTGAAAATGAGAAAATAGGACAAAAAGGTGGTATCAGCTGACTAGGGGTACAAACAGCCAATCAGATTTAAGATAAAAACAGTGTGTGAAAGTGAAAAGAAGGCATAGCTGATATATTATGTATGTTATTTTCTAATGTACCGGTGCAGAATTATATATAAATAACTATGAATGAGACAGGAATAGTAACCGATGTGACGATGAACACGCGGGGTAAATTAATATATTGGAAACAAAGATAAAAAGTGTTATTATTGCAATTATTAAAATAGGAAGTTTTGCACATACAGAAAAGAAGGTTAAGATCAAAATTGCATAATTAAAAAATTAGATTAATAAATTCCACAAGCTCGGTTTTATATCTGGTTATTTCTGGAAGAAGAGGCTTGAGTAGCTTGGATAATGATCAGGATATTTCAGAGGCTGGTCCGCCTGTTGCCAAAACAATTGGTCCAACTTGGAGTTCAGGTGAAGCGTTATGGGTTTTGATAAGATGGTCAAATATGAGAAGCCTCGAATTGCGTGCTGTGAAGTTGTATTCTTCTTTCTTCTGATAAAAGATTGCTGTTGTGGTGTGGGGAACCTCATATTAAGATTAGTAGTTTGTTGTTGAAAATGAAAAGCCATCTAAGCTCGTATGCGACTCGACATAAGTCGAATACCAGCTAAGATGGCTTTCTGATAATACAATGTTTTATCAACAAACCTCCAATCTCAGACGATTTAGAAAACCGTCTGAAATCCACTTTTCACAAAATACTAAAAATCCCCCAATCCACCGAATTCCAAAACAGCAAGCCTAATCTCAAGAAAACCGAAGTTAACGGTTCTTAAATAAGCTAAAGTCCAATCCTTTTACCTAACTTCCAAGTGACAAAGGAGGAGAATTCTGTGTCATCGAGACTTCATTTTAAAGTTCAATTTTATGGAGCTTATGCACCTATCTTTGTTTGGTTACTTTTGACTGTCAATTTAAATACTGATCGCAACATCTGGTAATCGGTAACATAGTGAGCTTCCTTTATGGTCCTGGTGTGTGCTGTCTTTAGATCACAGATCACGTAGTCTGGTAGGGAAAATCATTTTGATGATTCCATGTGTGACACCATTTTTCATACATTTGAAAAATGCTTGTTATTAAGTCGTTCTCGTGCTACGTTTACCTCTTTCAAACAGTCCCATAAATGATTTCCAATCCAAGCATTAAAGTCGCACAACAAGAAAATAGTATCAGATTTATTTACACGACTAAGTAGTTTACCAAGTTCCAGATAGAAGTTATTCATTTCACAAACGGAATACATCATGGTTGGTGAATAACGTTAGGCAAATCTGTTATTGGAAAGTAGGAGATGAAGTGAACGTAGCTTAGTCTGGATAGCTCCAAGAGAAGGAAACACACCAAGAGAAGAAAGTTTTTGGAAAGAGGTTATTGGATATATGGAAAAATACACGCTTCTAGACCAATAGAATGCATGGGTTCTATCTTTGAGTTCACTAGTATTGCTGAGGCAGGTTTCTTGGAGTGCTGCCATGTCGATCTTGTAGTTGTCAAGTTCTTTAGCAAATATTGCTGTTTGCTTCTCTTAACGTTCATTTGTTTAATTGTGTTTGAGTTCAGAAATGTTCTCACATTTCATTCTGCAATTTTGAGTCTTCTAAGTTTAGTCTTTCTTCTTTTATTTTGCAAGTTTGGTGATCGTAGTATGTCAGTTTTTTACTCGCTTCACTGTATTGGAGGCCAAAGACTGCCGGTTAGAACTTTCTGGGAAGCAGCTTTATTTACTCACCCTTTTCTAGCGGCCTCACCGAATTGGGACAGACAGTGCCCTCTCTAAATAATAGCTGCTTGATCACACAGCCAGCTGCCTTGTGTTATTTGCTCAAGGCTATGCTGCCACTGTTAAGATGTCCTGCTGACGGCTTCTAGGCTCTCAACCCTGCCACTACACATGTCATCCTTCACCAGAGGGCTTTCTTTTTGTTGACTTTTGCACTAAATGATGGGGCTAGAAATGATAATACACGATGTTAAGTGACGAGAGGAAGGGGGTACCGACGAAGATCACCTACAAGTGGTGGTGCCTGTTGTTGCACGAAACATGGCGGTAAGAAACGATCTTCATCTACTGGGACTTTTCCTACAATTTCAGATAATAAAGACAAACTTAAACCAAATCCTGAAATTTCTGTGGCAGGCCGGCCGTTCACCGGAAATACACGCGCCAGAAAATAAAGAGAGAGAGAGACGAGCGGAAGGTCACTAAACTGCTCCGCAGTACAGGGGCCAACATCAAGGGGACTCACCTAACCATGGTTCGATCATTGATCATGGTTCGACTATTAAGCAAACTACATATAGTTATTAGCATTGCTTCTGCCAAAGACTTAGATATACTTTTTGAAGGCGACCATTCTTGTAGTTGCCATACATCTTCAAATGGTTATAGAGATATTGTAATGACCCAACAGTGTCATATTCTGGTCTCTCTTTCCTCAAATGCACCGGTAACAGACTATCATCTTGTTGGATACCCAGTCGGTATTGTTATAATCCTATTATTAAAATCGTTGCACTAACTAACAATTTTGCACCAAATTGCAACAAAAATTAAAATTAAATTATTTTGCAATATAATTTTTTTTGCACCATAATATTTTTACTTTAAATCTTACCAGTTATTAGGTTTTGAATAGTTATTAACTATAAACGTAGTTACAATAAACAATAACATTAATAAAAGTGAAAAAACAATTTTGTTTAATTGTCTGTTTTTACTATAATCAAGAAAAATAAGGTTTTATGTGCGCTATTACTTGTGATTTTTGAAACTAGTAAGTAAATTATCAATCCAGTGAAAAGAAGACTGTTTCGGTGGTAGGTAAGTGGTAATAAAAATGCTATATTCCATCACATAGCTTTTATAAAATTAAATATATTATACACTTATTATATACCTGTATTATATATATATATGTATATTATCATATATACACTATTATAGGTATACGCTCCGCAATTATATGTTCAACGTAAAACATAAGAATTATATTTTTCTTGCTTGGAGTGTCTCGACGTAATATAATTTTAATTTCACAATGGTGTGAATTGTGCATGGTAGTATTCGCGAAGCACATACAATAAAATTATTTCTCAAGATATAATCTTCATCACCTATCATATCAAAGTTTCAAAGCTTCTTCCAAGTTATATTATTTAATTATAGATATTCATAGTTTAAAATGCTAAAAATTCTTACTTCTGTCTGCTTCATTTTATACAGATTGAGTATTTTATCTTAATAGACATGGGCGGCGGAGCCGTGGGGGCTGGCATATCTTTTAGCCCCCACAAAATTTTGCCTGTAATAAATATTTTTAATTTTCCTTAAAATTGTTAAACCTTCTCATTACCATCGTGTTTAAATAAGGAAGGGTATAGGGGTAAAGGGTACTCTTCAGTTTGCTAACAAGTGTTAAACTGTAGATTGTTCGTTTACTATATATTAACTATATAGTTTGTAGTACCTACTTATTTGCAAAATATGTCTATATATATACGTATTTTTTATTAAGTATTATATTTTTACACATTTAGTTTCGGTTTAAAATGTTTATTTTCTTCAAATAACTGCAGTCTTAATAACTTAAAATTCAATGATTTAAAAAAACTAATTTTAATAAGACATTCAAAAGGCGTAAAATATATAGATAGGTACCTTTAATATTTTATAAATGGAGTATATATAATATATTAGTCATTTGGGGCGTAATCTTTAAGAATCCAACCATGAATTACAACATTTATTTTGGAGTTACGTTAAAAATGATCGCAACTTAAATAAATATATAATTATAAGATCCGAATATTCCATATAAAAGTGTACATTTTGTTAACATAATCACAGGGAGCCTTAATTTGGCTCTATTGTTAAACAGTTCATTAGTTCTAATGAACAAAGGCTTTTGTATTTTGGTAATTTTTAATGATTAGAAAAATATTACTTTAATTTAAACATACATGGATTGGACTTGCGATATAATAATATAAATAATTTATAAAAATATAGCAAAAAATACACAAGTCGTTTTTTTAGTGAAAATGATTAAATTAGATACCTGTCATCGATATAGGTATTTCAATATTTATTCATTTTTATTGATAAAAAGTCGGCATACACTCGCTTTTTTTAAGCCTCAGCCCCCACAGCCTCAATGACCTTCCGCCGCCTATGATAGAACTATGTATAATTATACACAAATAGAACGACATATAAATGTATGGCGTTAGACGACTAATGAACGTACCTACTTAAAAAATCCTGACTTTCCGACCACCAGAATCACAGAAGCAACATTAAGGAATAAATATTATATTTCATTTTATTAAATTTTCATCTTATACCTATTTGGATATACATATAAACAAACCTACATGTAGGAGCGATAATTTAAATGTAAAATCACTTTAATTTACAATTACTCCGTTTTATTCCACATATCCGATAAGTATTTTATTACCCTATTAAAAAAGTACAAATCTATTAATATCTGTAAATATATATAATTTCAGTTGTAAAATTTACTTGCGTTTTATTTTGTACAATTTAAATTTTGCACTTATTCATTTTTTGCATCCAATTAATTTTGCACAGTTTTGATAATTTGCATCATACATTTACTATGTAGTTATGTTGATTGTAGCATACGAATTATTTTAAAAAGAATAAGCACATCTGATTGGACAGTTCGCTATAGATTTTAGAATGCTATAATATACTGACTACAGGCTAAATTGTTTTGATGATCTCAAGCAGATATTTGATTGGATTCTTTTGAAAACTTCAGAATACCTTTTATTTTGCAACGAGGTATATATGTTGCAACTAGTGCAATTTCGTAGTTAGTGCTCGAGAAATGTCTAAGCAAGAGATTGATGAGTTGGCCAAACACTTGGTAAGTTATATTTTTAATTTTTTGTTTTCATTTTACTATTTCTGGGTTTTTCTCAAGGCCGGGTATATTATTGTTATAGTAACAATTTTAAACTAGGGTTAGATCAATAATGTATTGTAAATATTAGAAGGGCGACATTTGATGTGCTATCGTTTTACGACATTCGTTCTTAGACATTCTACGATTTTTATTTCATTCCTTGCATATCATATATAGATAAATGAACTGTATTACTACTGTTTCTATTAACTGATCATCAATCACAATATTATAAATACTAATTGTTTACTCAATAATCTCAATAAAATAAGCATAGGTACTTATCACAAAAACAGATATATCATATATTTGTCTGTTCTGTAACAACGAATTTTTAATGACTAATATATAAACGGAAATGTTTCCCATAATAGACCTCTAATTTTTAATCTGAAAGTCTCTTTATTATTCAGGCAGAATTAAAAACATTTCATTCATCTTTTTGTATGGCAAATATTTGTGTACTATACTAAAAAGCAATGGTGAAATCATTTTTTATAATTTATATGTCAACATTTCATTGTGATTCCGGCCCATTTTCAGTCTTTTTTATATATTATATAGAATATATAGTATACTTATTTAAGTTTTATCTCTTATTAACCATTCAAGATATAATGCTATACGTGCTATAATACGTCTTATCCGTCATCTAAAATATGGTTAAAAGTGTGAATATATTGAAAACATTCTATAATGATAATAACTGAATTTTACACTCTATACTGTTTAGTGTATTATAATATTCGACAACATGATAATTTTTATTAAACAACTTTTAATCAAACCACTGAAATAATATATAGACGTAAACAAATTAGAATTCAAATTGTAGTAGGATGAATTTACACATGGGATATGGAACATACTTACAAATAGCATATTAAATATATGTTCAAATATTTATTAATTTCAGTTTGAAGAAACAAAAGAACAACCCGATGAATCCATTCTTGACATTTCGGAAACAGCAATCAATTCGATATTAGATTCTTTGGAGGATTTCACTAATCCTGACATTTTCGCTCAAGAAGGAACTTCGGCTCAATTAACTACCTCTCCTAGTCCAGGAACTGCTTCAGAAATCGCTTCGAAAGATGAAATTGCTAGTGAAAAGACCTGGCGTGAAAAGGGCAAAGAGTACATTTGCCATTTATGCAATGGTATCATCACACAATCGCGACTAAAGCAACATGTTTTGAAAAGTCATGGAACATTAATGAAATCTATACCTGATGATAATAAGAAAAAAGAAAGAATTAATGAAATTGTTCTCGGTATTAAAAGGTTCACGCAAATAAAGTTGGAAATAAACGAAAACGAAAAAAAATCGAAATGCCTTGAGTGTGGGATAATTTTAGTCAATACGTCTATGTCAAATCATTTAAAACATATTCATGATTTTTCATCACCTCCGAAACATCAAGTTGAAGTAGACAAACACAAAGTTTTCATGGAAAAAAATTCGATCAAACCATTTGACAAAGACTGTGACCAATTTTTCAAAATGCTACAAGGGTTCAGTGGAGGAAAAATGCAGCTTAGTAGCGCAAGAACTAATCTAAGTAATTTGAGGTCTCTAGGAAAGAAGCTGAAGATAAATCACTTGAACGAGTTATTCTCAAAAGAAACAAGAATCCACATAGACAGTACTCTGAATTCCATGGGCGAGGGTGTTAGAGGAGCGACAACTGCATTGAAACATCTCGTTGAATTGGAAGAAGCTCACCAATTTTTGAATATTGATAAAACTGACTTAGCTGGTTTCAAGAATGCTTTGAAATTGTGGACTCAAAGCGCCACTAAAGTGAAGAAAAACAGGGAAGCAGAACGCAAAGATGAACTAGACGAAAACATGCCCACTCATGCAGACATCCTCAATTTACGAAAAATCAGAGAATTTATTTTAGAAGAATTGAACCAAACAGTAAAGGAAAAGGCTCGGGGAGATATTGCCTTTAGCTTAGCATTTTTTTCTGTTTCGGCTCCGGAAATGCGAATAGAGCCGATGTTCCTACCAATGCAACAATAACAGATTTTAAAAAATGGGCACAACATGATGAGGATGAATTTTATGTCAAACATCACAAATCTAAGGTCACTCATGGATCAGCAAAATGCAATGTTTCAGAAATCAAAAAGCAGCTTCTAAAGTTTGGTAATGGAAGAATCGAATCTGGTGCACAAGACAAGGAAAGTCTCTTTTCCTTTGGTTCTGGTGGTTTTAGCAAAGAGTGGAGAAAGAGAAAACATTACTTTGGCATAGATTGCGGAAAAATTACTCCGAAGACACATCGTCACTACACCGAAACGATGGCGAAAGAACATTTATCCGAACAGGGTCAACGAATGGTAGCTGATAAATTGGCGCATTCCGTTTCTGTAGCGAAACAAAGCTACCAAGCTACTACAAAGCAGTACAGCAAGACTTGTTCAAACTTGTTGGCAGAATTGGAAAACAAGACAACGGAAGAACTGAACAATGCAGCAACTAATAAGGTATGAAATTAATTTTATTTTCGCAACAATTTAGAAACTTTTTAAAATTTCAAAGCTATAATTATTCTTTTTTAATTGCTTGTTGCATTTAAGTTTAAGCATTAATTATATAATACTCGCGTAAAGCTACGTACAGATGAGTGGTAAATGTTATACAAATGCGCTAGTGCATTGTCTAATTTATTTTAATTGATTACTTAAAGTTATTTAGCGTCAATGTTGGAATCGTTAATCGATTTTTAGCCCATAAAAGTGTTTTTCGCATATTGTAACCGCTACATGCATTGAAACGCAACCAAAAAAGTATAGTCTTAGTCTTCCTGCATATATAGACAACATATCTGCAAAGTGTCATCAAGATTGGTCCAGCCGTTTGGAAGGAAATAGGTCTGGACAGACAGACAGACAGTGAATTATTATGTAGATTTGCCACAATACCTCATATCAAAATAGAATAGACGTATATTGTAAATCTATTTTATGCTCATATATTATTTATTTAATTTAGATTAGCAATTTTGAGACTTGGTAAGTAAAGTTCAGAGTTTATGATTTATACTTTTATTTATGTTATATGTTATATAATTGAGTTGATTTACATGTTCGTTGAGTTTAACTGTTATTTTATAAATAAAAATTATATATACTTAACATGTCGTAAAAAATCTAAATACCAATTAAAACGTAATGAAAATTTTATCCATATTGCACTAATCTGTTTATATTAAAGTTTAATTACTTTTTACTTATATTTAATATTTTAACATATATTTTGGATGTGTTGTGCACAAATTTATACAACTTAAAAACAACCCCAAATGTTTTTAAATAAGTTGTTTGATTGATATATATTTCATTTTATTGTACAATTATTAATACATTAATATTATAATTTTGCTTGAATGTTCTAAAACGAAGAAGTTGGTACATTCTAATTACATAGAAGCCAGATGCTGCAAATACATTTTTAAATAGTAAAATAGGAGTACGATACTATTTCTACTTGGTGCAGAGTCAAATAAATGACGTACAATTAACAAAGTTGAGTAGAGATCAGACAAATAATTTCTTATGTTCTATATGTCATTGTTAGTTTTCTCTGGTATTGTGTAATACTTATTTGATCTCTGTGTTTGCAGTCACCGGCTTCAACAGTTTGTTTATATCTATTTATTATGTTGATTGAAATGTGGTCTCCTTTTCAGCTTCAGGGACACAAGTCAAAAAACTCAGAGGCTTCCTTTTTTTGTGGCTCGATTCGATGGCGAACACAAATTGCATTACGGCAGGTCTTCATGGATCAAAACAATAACAGACTCAACTATTGTAGTTTCATGGCCGATTGACTCTAAATTTTCCTGGAAAACACTTATGGCAGGGTCAATTCCTAACAAAACTGCAAAATTTACTGGCCAAATAATGAAGTTCATTGACACTGAAAAGGGAGCACTAGACTTTATCGCATCTTTTAAAGATTAACCACCATCTGTTTGATTTTTGTTTTCTACATTAAAACATTACAATTACTATAATTGGTCATTGACCTGATTTTAAAATCTTTTTAAATTATGTTAGTTATGTATAATATTTGCTATGTAACACTATAATGTATACTACTAATATAATGAATGTTTCTAGTATCTTTCACTTTGTCTTTATTCAGTAAGTTTTTCTAGTGTATCATGTTTTACTTTAATTTTAATACTTTCTTAAAAGTTAAAATTTAGATTGCAAAATTAAAAATCATTATCTGTATATATTATTTTAATTTTACATTTAAAAGTTTCTATCACTTCAGATATTGTCAATTGTTGCTCATTCTTAAACAATGAATAAATTAATTTAAAATCTTATAATTTAATTTTATGATTAGTACTAGATAGTAATATTCATTTAGTAATAGTAGCACTTTAAGTAATGTAATATTTATGTAATAATATTAATGTAATATTAATTTTATATATTTTGATCATTATATTATATGCTAACAAGAGTATAATTCTATATACACAAATATATCACAATGAAACGATTTTAAATTAAAATATTCTTAATCATTATAAATTTAAAGAGTTATAATATGTTTAATTAACAAAAAAAACTTACGACTTTCCTTAATTTAAATAATGTGTTCTTTACAAACCAATTGGTAAAAAACAACGTTTTCATAAATGAAATCACATGACAGTTCTTTTGCGAACTGGGGGAAACCCAAAGAACGAACGAAGTTAGAATAAGTAAATAGATGAACATAATGATATGCAACATTTTATTCTGAATAATAGTTATAACATTTATTTTCTTTAACAATATACATTTTTATAGAAATAGGCCAAGATCAGTCAAAACGTAGAACATCTTCCTATTCTTTATTATAAGAATAAACTAAAACGCTCATAAGAATGTTTAACATGCAAAAAGAAAGTGACAGCATTGTTTTTCGAAAACTAGAAGCAAAAACCTTTCAAAAATGTATATCGGATGCTTCTTTTACGAAGAAGATGTGAAACGGGGAGAAATGAGTGCCCCATTAGACCCCATACAAAAAGTGCGATATTACTTTTTTGTACAATAAACAGATTAAAATCACTTTATATTTCTTGCTTCCGATCCTAAATCTGTAGTATATGACATAATAGACCACCAAATACAAATGTTGCTTTTGTTTAGTCGTTCCCCCAAAATTTGCTAAACTGCCTGACTAGCAAAAAAGTAAAACAACTATACAGTTTCATTTTAAAAATAGAAACAACCAATATATGTACCTGCACTATAAATTTATAGTTATTCATAAATTTGACTTTTATCTCGAACTTTCAAAAAATAATAAATACCGTATTTCTCCGCGTATAATTCCCCCCCCCCCCCACCTAACTTTGAGACTTGAAAATGTTTTTGCTTTGTATGACCCACGTATAAGCCCCCTCCCCTCCCTTTTTTGTACATATATATTGTGTACTTTATAACTGTTTACTACTTTTTACTATTATCTTTCAGTGTATCATTTACCTACATCATATAATATCTAATAATATATCAATATATTGATTATTAGGTACCGGTATACCATAGAAATACCATAGGTAAGCTTTTGGATTTAAATTAGTTTTGATTTTTTTCGGACTCACGTATAAGCCCCCCCTCTTGACTTTGAGGGGCAAAATTTAGGTATACAGGAAGGGCTTATACGCGGAGAAATACGGTATTACAAATAAAAACAACTCTTATTGATTTCAGCTGCACTTTATAACTACATTTAAAGAACATAATATATATATATATTATATACATAAATAGGACATATATATAATACTGCTATTTAATTTTATAAATGTGTGGAGTTCGACGACTAATGAACGTACCTACTTAAAAGTTCTTGACTTTCCGACCACCAGAATCACAGAAGCAACAGTAATGGAATAAATATTATATTTCATTTTATTTTATTAAATTTTCATCTTATACCTATGTTAGGTACTAAGATACCTTTTACCAATTACTCCGTTTTATTAAACATATCCGATAAGTATTTTATTACCCTATTAAAAAAGTACAAATCTATTAATATCTGTAAATATATATATATCGTTTTCATTTGTAAAATTTACTTGCGATTTATTTTGTACAATTTAAATTTTGCACTTATTCATTTTTTGCATCCAATTAATTTTGCACAGTTTTGATAATTTGCATCATACATTTACTATGTAGTTATGTTGATTGTAGCATACGAATTATTTTAAAAAGAATAAGCACATCTGATTGGACAGTTCGCTATAGATTTTAGAATGCTATAATATACTGACTACAGGCTAAATTGTTTTGATGATCTCAAGCAGATATTTGATTGGATTCTTTTGAAAACTTCAGAATACCTTTTATTTTACAACGAAGTATATATTTTGCAACTAGTAAAACTTTGCAATAATTGTTGTTGACACTTTGTGAGAGACCCTTTGCGTTCTCATTGAATAAAAAGATTTCAGATCGCTGTGGAAAGCTGCCCTCTTCGGGCAGTAGTTCCTTCTTCCACTCCCACATGTCCCGAAAGTCCTGAGATGACAGCGCCAAGTTTAAATCCGCTTTTAACTCTCTTCCCCGCCTGCGACCAGCCGTCCAGCGTGTAGAGATGGATTCCGTACCTACGTGAAAACGTCCTAGTCTCTGCGGTCTTTCGCGACAGTCCGACGAGAATACATGCTTGCTCATGACAGCACTTCACTCCGCGGGAATCGACGAGCCTGCGCACCTCTGTGGACCTTTCCTCATCCACGCTGTTTTCGTGCCGAAGGTTTTTTGGTTTTCCTCGTCATATAGTCGATTTTTCTCATCTGACTACGAAGCTCCTTCCTCTCCATCACCATCTGCTTGCCACCGTTTGCCTCAGTGATCGGCCATCAGACGTTTCCTGCCGGCGCCATGGTATTCGCTTGGACCTCAGATACGCATTCTACTCGAATCCGTTACATCCCGCGTGTCAACACATCACGCGCTTCCGAGTGGATAAGGATCACTTCCAGTTTATCCGTCTCTCTATGGCCATGGGCCTGTCGCCTGCGGTTATGCAAGTTGTTCTTATCGACGTACTTCGTCTCTTCGTTTCCGAAGACTTGACCCATATAGATGACACTATCGTGATCGGGTGTCCCCACAGGAATCGGAGCATTCTACCAATTCTCCTCCAAGGTCTTCGCGATGCCGGGTTCGCCCTTAACGAGTCTAAATCACTACTTGAGTCTACCCTGCACTTGAAACACTTGGTTTTTATTATATCCTTCATAGAATAAGTTACTCTTGTTGTTCCATTATTATCCTATATTATTGTTCTATATTCTAAATTCATTGACACTGAAAACAAAACATTCGATTTTATTACATAATTAAAATATTAAGTTACGCCTATTATTCCAGTCTATATTATTGATATTATTTTCTTCCAATGGTTCATGTTTCTATATACAATTGGTTTCTATTTATTTCCTTTTGAGTTTTAATGATTTATTGCTATGTTGTATTTACTAGTTCATCCATATCGATATAATTGGATAAAACATTATAAAGGTGTTTATAAACCTTACTGCAATAACTAATAGGCAGTTATACGTAGTTATTGATTTACACTTAATTATTTTTCACACAATACTTACAATATTAATAGTAGTAACATTTCCAGTACGCTTATAATTTAAAAATAGAGAATATCAGCATGAGAATTTGAAATATAATATAAAAAGTTATGGTGCAAAAAAAATTACTGAAAGGTGCAACAGGAATTATCCTTAGATTATGTACTCTATATAAGTGCGTTCTTTCGACAGAACCAAATTCTTTAATAATCTCTAATTAAACTAAGAAAATCCTGATGCTTATCTCATTTTGTATAATATTAAAAATTTTCGTAAAGTAATCTATATATGTAATAGCTGTTCAAAGTTAGTCCAATAATTTTGCACTTTTACGAAACTTTGCAAAAGTACCTATGTAAATATTTATTATTAGAATATAGTGTTATTTTGAAATGTACTAGTCGCGTAGTTAATCCATTAAATTTAGTTGTGTATCTATGTACAGATATTATAGTTCTCTACTAAGCTTAATTTTCTCTTTATAATATACATATAATTGATGTTTTGCCACGACTTGACCCAAAACTAATGCGCAATATTTTAATTTCGGTTAGTTTTCATATAAATAACAAATCAATCAGTTTAAAAGTATACCTTATAAATGCACCAAATATCATTTGCAGAAACATTGTCTACAACGGTATAGAGAGTAAAGATATCATATCCTTTATGAATCTCTTATATTCTATGGTCTACCAACGGTGTATATGTATTATTAAAGAAATACATCAATTTTACTTAATCATATATCGATATATGGTGCGATATTTCTAAAAATAGAATCTTCAAAACACCAATATTTGCTGCACAGTTAAGCCTTGTAATTATAAAATCTTACTGAATTTACATTAAAGTGAGCTCCTATTTCAGTTTCAACAATGGATGTGGATGGTGCACATGTAAGCACAAGAAAGTAAGCTGTACGCGGTATAACTGTGCACCCCAAACTCACCTCCATGCTCAACTATTTGAATTCAAGAAACACTGTGAGAAGATTGCACGCATGGTGAGTACCATCATAAAAAGCCAAGAGTCATCTCTCCAAAGCCAGGCTTCCACATATAGCACAAGAATTATAGACATTCTAATGAGCATATATACTTTCACTTTATGCTATTGCAATTAACTAGCCTATTTCTTATCAATTCTTAATTTATTTTGTAATGCTTTTTGAATATTAAAAGTAAAATGTATTTCACTAGGCTATAAATATGAAGAATATAACGGTGGCGTTTTAATTTGTGGTATAATTGCTTCATTTGTAACTTAAGAATACAAATATCAAATTTGAACAATGCTTCCATTTTTCAGAATAACAACAACTATAAGAAATTCTCAGTAAAAGTGGTACGTATAATAATTGTGTTTATAATAAAATAAATCTTAGATATTCAATAATATAATTGACATATGAATTTTAAAACGTTACATAAATTAG
>JAYRBW010086415.1:0-22303 GCA_036023295.1 Invenusta paracnida
TTAAAAACCGCTTCGTTGAAGGGGAATATGCAATCAACTCAAAGGCCGTCACTAACTTTGAAAAAGTATGCTAATATTGTAAACGCTAAATTATATACCATGCTTATGCAAGACAACTATTTAATTATAACTTTACAAAATCACTATAATAATAATAATAAGTGTTTATTTAAACAAATGGTAATCAGAAAAAGTTACCAATCCATACAGAAAAAAGTAAAACAAAATACATAATATAGTATCAATTAATGAAATGGATAAAATAAATAAATTTATATAATACATTTATAAATAAAGTTAAGATCAAGCTTGGAGGTTATAGCGTATAGTCATAAATGGTATGAAGGAAGAATCATATCTACTGGAAGAAGAGTCAGGCATGTTCAGACGGCGCCCGCTAGGTAGAAAGTTTGGTATCTTAGAGTGCAAAATATGTTGATTGTTGGTAAGAACAGCAGAAAATAGTTTATTAGATAGTAATAACCGTTGTTTGGCGGGATCAGGTGGACATTGTTTTGAGCAGTTACGTCGTATATAATTTATGTGCACGATTGATGGTCTTCCTTATAAGTGTATTATCTTTCACTATCATAGATCCTACATATGTTTGGCAACCAAAGTCAAAATGCGATTGAATTAGAGATATATGTAATGCGATCATGGATTTGGTAGTCAGAATCGGTTTGAGGACACGAAGGAGGTAGAAATTTTTGCTGCATTTCTTTATAGACTATGTGTCGTGAACATGAAAAGTCGTTGGTGAGCACCATACCAAGAATCTTTAGTGACTCCGACTTCTGTTATATTTGTGTTGTTTGTCCAATCAGGTATAAATTTGTTTTTAGATAATAATAATTGGGTTGTTTTGTCTTCATTCAATTTTATTTGACTTGTGGATGTCCATGTCTTAATATTGTCAATTTCTTGTTGGCATTTTGTGATGTCATCATGTGAGACAGTATATAAAACTTTGAGTAGAATATCGTCGGCGTATTTGTACATGTTATTTGATTTGTGGACGGTTGTTAATAGTGGGGCGATAAAAAAATATACATCAAATATAGCTGGGGAAAGAATGGTACCTTGGGGGACTCCAGACTTCACTTGATTCATGTTACTTATACCATGGTGTGTATAGACAAATTAGTAACGATTGTTTAAATAACTAATTAAAACTATGAAATCATGGCACAAGATATACTACTGTCTTTGCGAAAGCCGAATTGATTTTGCCCATAGTTTTTGATCAAATCAGGGTAAATTATATTGAGAATACAGCGCTCAAGCAATTTTGATAGTAATGGTAGGAGCGATATCGTCTATGATCTTTTAACGATGGACTTCTACATTTCGGAATAGGTATTATCTTTGAGATTTTCCAAAGGTCTGGCATATTTGACGTAATCACTTTATATCACTAATCATTTTTAGATATGGATCGGAATGGAAGTTATCTAAAATAATTTAGATAACTAACATCAGCTACTACTAAAGCCAATATTTAAAAATATATTTTTTCTAATATAATATAAATAATAAGCAAGTTTATATTTTATTAGAAAATGAAATGAAATACATTATTGTAATGAAATCATTTAAAATTGTCCTGCATGACTAGATTTTCGTTAATATTCATTCACTAAAATATATTTTACTTTTGTATAACTGAGACTACTAAATAAGGAAAAAACTATATTATTATCAAAATATTCTGCTGATATTATTCAATAGTGCTAAGCTTTTCTGTCACCTCGATATTATCACTTTTTAAAATATGTTTTAACTCTCCAGACGATATTCCAACCTTCTCTTGCCCAGTATATTTGTAGTTAACACTGTTAAATAGTCTAAAAAGTAATTTTTATATATTATTTTTGATAACATATTAATGAAGTGAATAATGAATTATGAAGAAAAACCAAAGACGATAACATGTCTATTCTAGAATGGAATTAAAGACTACGAATCGGTAATCACTATATACCTTCATTCTCTCAGATCAACAGTGTCGCGGACATCTACACGTATATCAACAATTCCATGCTTCCTGCTCTCTTCCCCACCGAGTGTTACAATGGCCAGGCAAGTTGTGAGCTGAACGAGGGCCGAGCCACATCAGATCCGAACCACATACTTCTCATGCACGCTTTAATTCGTCAAGTTCGGATCAAGGATACAGGTTCGTCTAAAACTGATGTGGTTATCTATCCAACCAGAATAAAAGCGATATTATTTACAAGATTCGACATGACTTTATTTAATTTAAGGACTTAATTATGTACAGCTTTTGCCATATTACTGTTTTACACGATTATGCTTTACTTTTAAATATATTTTATTGAGAGCTAGCATGTTATGGATTATGCGATTATAAGACATTAATAAGCACCATTGAAAGACATACATAATAAAGAAATAATTAGAGAGTTGTGTATATTGGCAATATTTTTACATATGTGTCTATTGTAAACATTTACAGTTAAAAAATTATTGATTAAATTATTTCTATCATTGTAATATACAATCATTGTTATATTCATATTAATAATCCTTAATTTCTTTTTCTTCGCCATCTTTAACAAGCCTTCCTCTTTTGGGACTCATTATTTTCCTGACACATTCATTTGTCGTTCTCTCTTGTCAGCTCAATGTCAACACGCTTCTCTATAGCTATAATTTAAGCATCACTCATCTTCTACTATTTTTTCTTAGATTCCAACTTTCACATCCATATACAGTGTATGGCTTTACACTGTAACTTTTCAAAGTTTTACTTCCAAATTTAACGACTTTGATATTTTGATTTACACTCTTCCATCTGGCTAATTATGACCTTTTTTGCATCTTCCAGTCAAATCTTGATTTTAACAATTTTAACATCAATTTTAACATTACCAATTTCAATCTTTCTACTCCATATAATTATTTTTGATTAAAAGAACATGTTTCATGTTCATAGTCGTGGCCAGTTCAATAATATTGCTCAGCTCTTCATTCCATCAGTGTCGTATATCATCTGCATAACGGATGTTTTAGACCGCTTTTTCTCTAATCACTTTCCCTGACTTCTCTGAAAGTTCTTTCGCAACTTGTTTCAACATTTTCTAATCAACAGAATTATTAAGGAGTGGAGAGATTAGACATCCTTATCTGACTTTTTTCAAGTTGAAACGACCTTGTTGTTGATCTTACACACCAACATTCCTGATGCTATATCATCCAAGTTCGTTACCAACCAGACGAGGCGTTGATAAACTGTAATTGCACCTTCCATGCCGAGTCGTCTTATGGTACACTAATTAGTCAAAAGCCATAATTTATCCCGAGTCGTTGCTACTTTCTGGATGATGTTCCAGAGAGGGAACATTTTGTTTCTTTCTCAAATGTTAAACTGAACTATTCTTCTGTGATTTGAGGTCCAATAAAATACTGCAGAAATTGTCTTTGGTTTCCATCCGTATTTTATATGTATTGCTGATAAGACTGAAAATTCGTTATTATTTAGTATAGTCGAGTTCTGTGTTTAAGATATTTTCCTAAAAATACTAACGTTGACACTTTCCAATTTTTCGCGAAACCCAACTCTTCACGATTTCATCAATGAGTCTTTTCATTATCTTAATGTTAGCTTCACCTCCTGCCTTCAAAATATATTTCCAAAGGTACGATAAAAGTATTTCAAAGATGCCGTCCTCACAATTTTATATTAGGTATATATTTACATAATATTATATATGTAGATAAGATTTTTAAATTCTTGAATAAATGTTAACATGCATTTACAAGCATGTTCCATACATTTGTTGAATATAATTTAAAACACAGTTTAATATCTCATTTGATATTTCTATTGTAAGGAATTTTTAGTGGTTATTAGTTAGTTATAATCGTAACATGAATATATTAAAAAGTAAACATTTTGTTACAAAAATACGGATAATGTCGACTCGCTCCACATCTCCATTAAGATTAAATTTATGACGACTTTTTTAGGTTTCCTCAAAAACTAAATCTGGGAACACCTTACTTGTTACTAAAAATGAATACAAACGCCTAATCAGTTGTGAAGTACTCGTTAAATGCATTGCATATTCGATGTACATGATTTGTTCCAGAGACCTGCCAACTGGTAGAAGAGATGTCATTCTTGGTGAAACAATGCCGAGGAAAGTACAGTTTCTTCTCTGAGGACACTGCCAGTTATCATCCCGATTGGATTGCAGTCAATAAATCTGCCGGAGGTTTGGCACTGTCTTATCCATAGATATTTGTTTTACTTTATATTTATAGATTGGCTATTTTAAAAAATGACGTAACAATTTAAAGAAATAAGTTTGTGGTCAAAAATAAAGATCCTTTCCAGATGTTTAATTACCGCTATAAAATGATTGATAAAAAGAAATATACTAAGATACTTTTAAATACATGTTTTCTATAATAATATGTTAAGAAGTTAGCATATACTTCATGAACGTAGATTCGCTATTTGAAAAAATGTTTTTACAATTTGAAGAAGTAAGTTTGTGGTAAAAAATATAGATCCTCAATAAATTATTAATTACTACGATATAAATGACCAGTAAAAAATATTATTATTAGTATATGATATTAGTATATTTTTAAATATAATTTTCTTTATTAATATATAGATGAGTTTGAATATACTTAATTTTTTTAAATAATATACTATATATATAATACGTTGACCACAAACTCAAAATGTACAGTATTTTCAATGGAAATATTTTAGATTGCCATTCTATGTATATATTGATTAATTCCTATGGGTCTAACATATATTTTTAATGAGCAATCCAAATGGCAATATGAAATATTCTCAATTAACAGCTTTGGTGAAGTGTATTTTATCACTATCTCATGGAAATGTTGTACCTGAACAAGGATTCTCTCTAAACAAATCTATCTTGGACGTTCATGGTGACAGTCTAAATGAAGATACAATAATAGCTCTGCGTCATATGAAAAACAAATTGAATCAGGTGGGTGGACTTATGAAATTCCCAATAACTAGAAAGTTGCAAGATTCTGTTTCACAATCACGACAACGATATCAGTGTGATTTACGCAGGGGTGCCAATCTTCCGCGGATTTACCTTTCATTTTGATGGGCCATGAGATTTGTGCTAAAATGCAATAATAATTGGGAGGGGGGTTAGGGTGTCAGGTGTAAACATTGAATGTTATATAAGTTGAAAAATGTATATTATAATACTTATATTTTAATATTACCCATTATAATGTTTGGTAGGTCCTGCAGAGGCCATAGTTTTGGGTGATTTATGGTGCATTTTAGAGCATATTTGAAGGTTTAAATACAAAAAAAATCTGGGGTCTTCGCCTCCTTAACCCTCAGGGGGTTTAAACCCCCTGAACCCCAGACCCCCCTTCTGCGGATTTTATAAAAACCAGTTGGCATCCCTGAAGCCAAGAAACAGATGCAAGACCAAGAGAAGCTGCTCAAGAAAACTCCAAAAGATGTGAAGAATCCAAGCAGCAGCATGAAGCGATTGCTTTTGAATTACATCAAAAGAAACAGAGAATTCTGGTGGCAGTACAGGCTATCAAAGAGGGCAATGATAAGTTGCAAAAAGCATTGTTGTCAAAGCCCTTAGATTCTGGGAAGGTGAGGGATGCTGTGTCTCTAATAGAAATGGGAATCGAGAGAAAAAGGAAATTGACTGATGAAATTAAACGCAAGCCATAATATTTGTTGTTGTTTTAACAGATATATGTTATCATTCAATATACTGAGATTACTGATAAAGCCCATGATATTTATTTGGTCTAAATTATATCTATGTGTCATTATATATTATACTATTATGTAATAATTAAATATTATAATGATACTAAAAATAACTCGCTGTAAAATGTTGGATTGTTAATCACTTGTGAGGCAGTTATTATTATTAGTTTTATCTTTTACTAAAAGAAATATTATAAGAAAAAACATTTTGAGTGCTACATTTTGTTTATGTTCAGTTCTGTACATTATGTTATATAACCTGAATAACCATAGAACCACAAACATTGAACTTTTTATACCTAAATATCACTAGAATGTGTTTCTGTCTCTTACTTAACTGTTTGTTTTTAATAAATCTGCTGTTTTTATACCTAAATATCACTAGAATGTGTTTGTCTCTTACTGTTTGTTTTTAATAAATCTGTTTCAATGAAATCTACTTTTTCTTTTTGAATAACCATCCATATTACACAGCATATGTGGTATACATAGATATTGACTAATATAATCAACTACCTAGATTTATAATCAAAGAAAATTTTGCTATAAAATGTCCTAAAATCCAATAAATATTTTTTTACCAGTGGGAGGCCTAATAGCTGTAAGGCAGGTACAACATTTCCTGAAATAAAAACTGGAGCATACGGATGACCAGCCATAATGAAAATTTGAACTAAAACAAAACTACAATTTTTCCAGAAATAAAACATAAATTCAATACATTAAAAAAAAGTGAAAAATAATTTAATGTGGGAAACTGGGAGATTACCCATATTTTATACATAATATATCATGGCATGTATGTGTTTATCAATATCATGTAAAAATACATATTTAGTAAGAGAAAAAATACTCAAGTCCAAGAGCTCAATTACATGTCCACAAAATAAGGAAATACAGTATTTTGTGGATAATTTGTCACCTGCTTAAATCCCCATTTCAGTTAATTCCTCATAATTTTTAATCCCCTGGCCAAATAAAATGTATATATTATGCATTGTAAAAAATATGGATAATTTATATAACCTAGTTTAATTCATAATTCACCATGTTTTCCTTTCCCCAATGTACACATTATCATATAATCTTGTATGCTTAATTTGTCAGACACCCTAATAGTCATCCATTCACTACATATGTGGTAAATATACATATGGTAATATGTATTGACAATTTGACTGTATCAATCAGTATATACTGTATTTAATTGTTTTATATCCTTATAATTTACCTGTAACCTAATGTTAGCAATCTCACCTTGTTTTTTATTTACTTTATTTACTGGAAGCATGGGAGGACATGGTAATAGAGGGAATACATGATTTACTATAAGACTATAATGATATACTGTTAATTTGCATTCTATATGCATTATAATGACATGTTAATCAAATTAAAAATAATTACAGGGTTGCCATTCATCCAGATTTTTTGGGATGTCAAAATTTTGAATCAGCTTATTTTTTATTTTTTATTTGTATGGGCCTTTGAAAGTTGGTGGTGATTTAGAGACACTTCTGAATATGTGTTTAAAATGGCGGAAAACAGTATTTGTTTGCTTAAAAGGTCACATTCCAGACATATAAGTGGAAAATCTGGACTCACTATGCTTGCAATTATGGCATCTGGAGTTTTTCCTATTGTGAAGTGGCAATCCTGTAATTACTATTCACATTTTCCCCAAATAATTACATATGAATATCTATGAATACATCTATTGGTACCTACATTGTACTATAATTCAGTTATGTCTACAAATGTTCTATATCTACTCTTTTTGTAATAAATTGTTATCTGCATTATTTTAACCTACCTGCGTTTTTTGGTCACATTGAGCCGCACCAACACTGGGAGGGGTTACAAATTTAAAAGTAGATGTTGAAATAACCAACAAACAAAAAGGGCTTGTCTAATCAATCTTTGACTAAATAGAACAATTATTTGTTATTATTCAACATTCGTTTTAGAATTATCCTTATACATTTAACTTTTCTATGCCATATAAATGTAATTAATTATGCTATAATTTAATGTGGTGCATTTTGAAAAGTACAATATGAAATGTCTTTAAATATTATGTATTCATAGTAGTAGCTATTTAATTATTGACACCTGTTTGTCCTATTTTTAGGATTTTCAAATTATTCATATTATTCTATAATTTTTTATTCTAATGTTATTTTTTATTAAAGATTTTTGACACATGCAGATATACATAGCTCAAATATTATTTTGTTTCCATGTAGCAGATGACTTACTATTGTCAGTTGAAGATCTTATGATTGTTATGGTTTCTTCAGCAGCTCTGATTTAAATGTAAAGGCATACGCTTCTTAAAGATTGAAATTATCTTTGGACAAATGTATTCATTTGTTTTTACTGTCATAAATCAATTTTTGATCTAAAATCATCATCGGAATTATATACATTTATCACATTTGTATAATGGCCCTTACATAGCAATATTCCTGACTTGGTCCATGACTTATTTTCTTAGTAATTATTCTCAACTTGTCCAATTAAATAAGTGTTATTATTCTTGACTTTGATTTAGACTTCACATGATCTTAAGACTAATGGTAGTTTATTTTATTAATATATTACCATTTAGTTCAGTCAATATGTGTAAAAAAGCAGAGAAACACCAAACAAATTGCAACACAAGTATGTTTGCAGAAAAAATTGATTTATATAACACATTCAAAATTTATAAAAGTAGTTTATTTGTAAAAAAAAGTTGTAAGCATTTATGTAAGTTAGTAAAAAAATATCCTGTGGAATTTAAGATTATACATATATATTTGAATTTCTTTCCATTATCAGAATTAAGTATTTCTGTAGTTCTATATTAGGAATTATTTATAAATTTAAATAGATATTCTATTATACAACTACTGAAAGTTAATTATCAGACTTATGAATAATATTCTAATATTGATATTCTGTTTTTTCATATGATACAATACTGTTATATTTTAATTTCTTGTTGTTTCATTAACCTGTGACATATTATATTATACTCTGGATTTATATGACAGTTTAATCTGATTTGTATAATATTTCTAGTTATTAAGCTTTTAATCAACACAATAAACAGTGAAAATAACATTACTTCCTATATCCTTCACAAAGATATATTTCGTCTATTGCTAAAATTAAATCGATTTTTAATGTTATTTTTGTACAATGCCAAAATATAAATTGCCTCAAAGATTTATAGATTATATATTACATATTGCATGTTTATGAATTTATATTTCTTTGAATGTTTTTAAAAATGGTTGTATTAGATGTATTATTTGAATGGCTGAAGTTTATTATATAACGTTTTTATTATTACAATTGGAATTTAACCAAATTATAAAAAATATAATTATACCATATTATTATATCCAACTAATTTGTTAGATTTTAAATATGATTAATATTTCAATCAAGTAATTATGTAATCATATACTAACTGTTAAAATTCATTCAGTTTTATTTTTACAAGAACCCATTCTTTAAGGTTAACTGGAAAATAATGTTATTAATATTCAGTTCACCTTTATATGTGCTTTTTTGGAATGCTATTGATTTTCCAGCTTCAATCAATAAGGGTTTAATGTCATATTTCCATGTAATCTTTATTTATTGTTGAGATCTTGTCGAAATCAAAAACATAATTCACAATTTTGCAATACTATGTAAAAGAGCCTTCTATTTTGATGACCATCAATGTAAATAATAATTTTTTATATAACAATATCATAATTGATTATATATATACATATTAATTTTTTGATAATGTATCACATTATACATGTTATAATTTTGCTTCCAGTTTTCTCAAACTTCATTATTTTCACTATCTACAAATTTATAAATATCTACAACAATATGTTTTAAGTATTATATTCTTTCTCAGAAATGTATTCCCAGTCTGAGATGATGAACAACGCATTTATTGTGTATTTGAACTGTTTTCTCTAATATTTTAGACTCGAACACAACCAGGCAATGTTTCAACAGTTTGTAGACAAAATCAAAACTAAACTGGACAAGGATGGGGCTTGCGGGGGCGCCTGTAGTGGAACAAAGTCATTCACAGTGGAAGCAAACAATAAGCCAACTGCTGTGTCCACACCAGTCCTTGTTCACATATATGATATGGTAAGTTTAGTAAACAAAGTTAGGTTTTATGTATGTACATAATATGTACATACATTTGTGATTTTTTATCCTCAACGTATTTACGAATTGTTCTAAATATTTTGAGATATTAATTTGTGATGTAAGTGAAGCTTAAATTATAGTATGTACAAAATACAAAACGGTGTGTCTTCTCTTGTTGCTATTTTCATGAGTTATAATAGTTCGGTAAATGTTTCTAAAAATTAATAGTATTCCATTAAAGTTTTGACATTCTCTATAATATTATTCTAAGCTGCTAGTTTGAGTTTTTATGGACATAATTTTATAAATTATATAATTTTATGATACTTGTTTAAAAATGTTAACTTTTTAAAATATATTCCAAATTATTCGAAATATTTTACAGTAATATGTGTTACATGCTTCTATTATATTGAAGAATATATTATTTTATAAATGTAGTTTTTTTAATGTTACAGAAATAATTTCAAAATATTTAAGGTTTGTCCTTGTTATCTCTTTTAGCTGTATTTTAAGATTCGATGTTATTTAACGTGTCTTGACTTTAGAACATAGAAATCACTTAATATATACTTATAGTAGGTTTCGACTGATTGTCAGTATCAATTGAAAATAGTCTGGTTAGTTCCGTACACAAACTTAGTTCCTTTTAACGACAATATTATAATCTGAAAAAGTTCACCTGAATAAAGGTGATGATAATATGTTCATTATTTCACATTAGTTAATATTAGTTAATGCTATGTTTTCTTTTCTAAATAGAAATATCTTTCCCACAAAAAATATTAATATATTGACATATATATTTATTAATATGCTATATATCTTTCCAACAACATATTTAATATAATTTTTTACAGGATTCTCAGTTAATAAAAATATCGACTGTTAGAAGGTCACGAAGTTTTTTTCTTGTACATTTGCTTTGTTGTTTTGCTGATATTTTGCTGATATTTTTAAAATGACTCATAATTGATTTCGCACTTTTTTTAATTAATTGATTTGTGATTCAAAGCAATTAGAATTCAGAGAATAAAAAACGAAATATTCAAAGTATAGTATGCTCATTATGTATTTTTTAAATTTTGTTCGAAATAATTTCATAAATTGGCCAATTTTTTGTAATATAATAATGAAATTTCTTTAGTCTTGAACAAAATTACTTGCTTTGGTGATCTTCTATTGATTTTTCTAAAGCATTTCTTTGAGATTTACAAACAATATTACTATCCATGAATATTCTATAGTTGTGTGTGTATGCTTCTGTGATTGTTGTAAATATGTATTTTATTCTCCTTGTGATATGAATATGTACACATTATTGTGCGAATAACCTTTTCCGAAGAAGAAAACGTATATTGTACTAAGAAATGTGTTTGGCTAAATGAATGGGTATAAGTGATATTATTCGTCTGTTTATATATACCTATATGTATACATATCAATACGTAACTTATTTCTCAGATATATGTATATATGATAACCGTGATCTTTGGTTTTTTATGCCTATGTACCCATTTAGTGTTGGTAGGTAGGTTCCTGGAAAATGCCACAAAATTGCACAATTAGTAATGTGAAGCAGTGAATGAAGTGTAGGTATATGAAATGAGTGTACACAATTACAATTTATGCTTTTCTTGCTAGTAAACTGTTCATATTGAATTTAAGTTGGCTACCGTGTAGTTAAAATCGGTAATTACTGGATCTTTTTGGATTATTGCAGTACACTGTAGGACTACAATAACTTACGTAATTGTGTTTTGTATTATCAGTCAATTAGTAGATCATTTATTCACATTGAACTTTTAAGAAAACATATGTACACTTCAAATATACCATAATCTTTAGGTGCTTTAACTGTCCATTTGATAGTATTTGTATTAGTTTCTCCTTCTAATTCTACTGTACTTTTATTATTATTTATTTGAAAATAAACTTTTATTTGCTTTTAATCATGCATTAAATCCTACAAACATATTTTATATTTTAGCTTAACATAAATATTTAATTAAGCTTAGTACATTTAGCTAAATACATTAAAACATATTAATATAATATAGATTTTAAGAGCCAACTTTTCATATATACGAATAATAAAATAAAATTAAAACATCTTTGGATACAGAAAAAATATTAAACAACATTGTTTCACGTTTTCATGTATTTGAATTTGTTAAAATTACTTCTGACTAATTATATTTATTTCTGCAGAGCTAATAATGTCGAAACCATAGAGTAATAATACCAAGAGAGTTCACTCGGTCAAAAAAGCGTAAAAATTGTTTGTTTAAATATTCAGAGTTCGCCATTTTATATTCCCACCAATGTGATGGTAATTTACGTCTAAAACCGTATAATAGATCGAATTTCAAACTGTCAAATGTACATGATATAAAGTATTGATATGAAAAGTAAAAATATAGAAATGTGCTCCTAAATTAGAGCTACAATAATATATAATTTATAGGAGTATAGCTTGAATAATAAAAACGTTTTTCGATAGCGGTAAATAACTAGTTTTGCCGACTTTTAAGTCGTAGAAATACGAATTAAAGTGCCCGTACAATATAGGCTATGCATACCAAATAATGTAGGCAAAACTTGTTATTTGCTGCTATCGAAAAACTTTTATTATTATTTAAGCTATACTTCTATAAATTTCATATTATTGTAGCTGATATTCTGACGCACATTTCGATATTTTCGGTGTAGTTTCAAAATGGTGCATTTTCCGCTTGAATAAAAAGAGTGAGTCTTCTTCACAATCTTATATTTTTTGGTCATTATAGTGTGGACCATACATATATGGTTTTATTTGTCGTTATTATTACTACTTTATAGCACGTGTTATTAAATATAACTATTTTAACTAGTTTTGTTTTGATTGAATGACTTATTTAAATTTTATTGAAAATATATACTTATAAATACATACGTACGTAATATACTACTCAACACTTTTCATGTGAATAAAGTAGTATGTTACCTTATATTAGGGAGGTATTTTTTTAAAGCATTTTTAAAATTAAATTCGAAATCTACATGGTCGAATTACCTTGTCTATAAAGTTTGATAGATGAATACATTCAAATGCGCTAGGTAACTCTCTTGGTATTATTACTCTATGATTCAGACTTTGTGTATATCCACTGCTTGTAGCCTTCTCTTTTTCCATCTGTCCTGCAGTATTCTTGATAAAACCAGATTCCACTGTTCCCAGAAGCAGGTTATTTAAATATTCCTGTAGGGATATATATGCACCCCCCCCCCTCAATTTGTGTATTGCCTAGCGTAAGCTTCACATCAGAGCAGAAGGAGTGCATCCAGTTGTTTACTGGTGTCACCTTTTGTGCATCAACTGCATAGGAGGTACCATCTGCTTGGACAATTTTGCATTACAAAAGAAGCGTGAGAGGAATTAATAGTAAATTCGATGGGAGCATTGCCTTGAGTGACATTATTTAGAGGGTGCACATCTACCCATTGCGCATGATCAAGTGCAGTCTGAACAGGTCTCCTCTCAAACAAAGAGAGCTCGCTCTTTGTGCACGGACAGTCACTTGGTGTAATAATACTATTGGCAGTCTTCTATGTCGTTTAACAGGAGGAGTGACCTTTTTCCCTCCACCTCAATTTCGCTTCCCAATTTTTTTAATATAGCCAATAGTTTTCTAAGAATTGGCATTGCAACGCGTCCGATTTTTTTAAACAAATTACCGTCCATTTGTTTTCTATAACCCGAGTAAACAGGGAGCGTTCCACCGCTCTGTATTGGTATCGCATTACACATTGTTTATGTGTATGTGTGGGCTTGTCTCCGCTCCATTTATATAGAGTTAACCCATTGCAATTTTTTGTCTGGCAAAGGCACGCATTATTTCATCGAGTGGTTGTTCAGCCTGCTCATGAAACTCAGACACTGACGAATGACTTGTATACTTTGACGCACTGCGCGCTTTAATTAAGTTTCAAGACCCATTAACAGAGAACTCTTATGTCACTGTTTACCACAGTAGTAAATGTAGCGAAGCTCATGAATTATAGCCCCTGTTAGCGCATCTTCATCCCTCCGTTTGGTATCAGCAGTAAAAAAGTGATATACTATGCTGAGTAGGAAATTCATTTCACGAGCATCTTCCACCAATTCATCACCTGAATAGCTCCCATCATCGCTAAAGGCTGCAACTACCAGCAAGAGTTAGTGTGTGTATGTGTGTGCATGTTTGTTTATGCTGTTCGATGGCGAATATGAAGTGTAAACTGTCTTACCTTTAACAAAGGGGACTACCTGCCCTACATGATCACACAGCATTACTTCAATACTATTAATTATGTGCTTGTTGAGGGTGACATATAGTGGATTATCATATAGATTGGTAATTGTCGTCCAAAGGCTCCTCCGCTGTTATAACTAACCGTTCGTAGAAGGGGTACAAAAGCATTGTCAACATATGTTTCCATACATAGGTCACAGTATACATAGAGACTATAGAATCCCCTCCAAAGATTTGGAGCATACTCGGAGGCTTTGTTCTCCCCAAGTATAGGATTAGTAAAACAGAGTACATTGAGAACTGCAGTATCCATCTTAACTTAACTTTTATCATCAGACATACAAAATTTCACCCTGTTACTTGATGCAATAAATTCAAATCGATGTTTACTTATCATTCCTAAGCAGTTTATTGATTTCCTCCACAAGCAGTTTGATGTCACTGGTAGTATACATCGGAAATTGTCAGCAAAGCTGCCTTTTCCGTTTCAAAGGTAAGTCCAAATTTAAATGGTCGATGCACTGCCCAGTTTTTATCTAAAATTAGATATAATTTTGCATTTGGTTTTTTCATCGTTTGTTTTCTATCCGCTTTTTCTTGCGACGAAGGTTTGAACAGTGTCATAAAAGGCGGATATCTATGGGATAATATTCCTCCCGGTGCAAAAAATTCGCCATCTTTTGCTTCTACAGTTATTTTTACCGGGTTTGCTACACTCCAAATCCGAATAGGAAGGTAGTATAGTGATCCAATGTGATGGATTTGAGGAGTCTTTTCTCCTTGAAATACCAAATCTCCGAAAACGATCCATACGATTGTAAAAAGTGTTTATGTTTGATTATATATTTGTCTTTATTAATAGGAATCTTTCGTTTCCCTGGAGATAAGCCTGCCATTTCAATAACGCCTTTTGGTTGGATAGTAATATTGACAGTTTTCTCCGGTTCAATTTTATGGATATGAATCCGTTTTCCCTTACAGATTGTTTTTATTAAATTGAGAAAGGACATCTCAACTACACCGACTTCCCATTAATCATCCGGAACATTCAAGTTGATATTATTAGCCAGCTGTGTTGTTTAGTGAAATGGTGTGTTTGAATGGCTTTCTTTGCCCTCCTCGTGTAATCCTGTACAATGCTAGGGAGAAAAATGTAAAAGCAATCACTCTGATTTTTATGGACATCTTCAACACGAGTTAATTGGGCATAGGGATCCAAGTAGGCTTTGTATAACCTCTCCAGCACGCAAAGACTTGTTTATGCACACCACTACCGCGTGTGCGAATAACTGTGCCAATACGATAAGTTTCATCACGTGCACTCACTTTCGGCATCTCCTGCTCATAAAAGCTACCCTCCACTACATTGCCAAACAGAGAACGCAGTATATAGGTGCATGGAGTATACTTTGTATTGACAGCCTGAACCATAAATTCTTCCTCACTCCAATTGGGTACATAGCTCTTTTCAAAGGTGGTTTTTGTGTCTGGAAATTTGTACCCCCTCGTTGAATTTATACTTTGGTTTCCGTTTGGTAGGCTTCTCTCCATATAAGTGTTTCCAGACATCTGTCTCATTATCAGGAGTTACTTGACCTGGCGCAGTAATGACTTGACCTGACCAGGTATACGATGATGACTGTTATTATAGGAGGAAAATAGTTTAGGAAGAATTGTTCCAACCATTGGTATGTACCCTATTTAGTAAAAGCATTCCACATTTTTTACTAAAAGGTATGATTAAATCTTTAGACCATGGCCGTTTGTGTGCAGACTTGACACTAAATAACTCCACTTAATGAATTTCAATAAAATAATTCCGTACTAGTCGGTTTTCAAACTCAAGACCCTGATCAGTCTGTAGCAAATGGGGTTTGAAAACAGTTTGAATCTTCTACATTGTTTACGTTAATGACAGCTTGTTTTAATAAGAGACAAGGTGGAAGTTCGATATAGCACTTACCACGTCATGCTGGAATTGAAATTTAGCAGGTGATACACAGACACAAAAAGTCAAAGTCGACACTTTCCACAATCCAATTTCTACCGTTTTGATTAAATTCTTCAATCTTTCCTAATAGATTAGCTATAGCGAGCTCCACAAAGTCGGAATTGATAGCAGTGTTGGCGAGTGTAGAGATTACGAGAGTTTCAGCGCACACAATTGATGCGTCAAAAAGATCGACTTGTAAAATACGAACTGATAACACTTGTTACTTGCAACCACCAACTAATACAGATAATATGCGGTAAATATTCTGTCTAATGTTAGGAA
The DNA here is from genome assembly GCA_036023295.1 of Invenusta paracnida. NCBI lineage: Eukaryota > Metazoa > Platyhelminthes > Proseriata > Coelogynoporidae > Invenusta > Invenusta paracnida. The sequence goes on from JAYRBW010086415.1 coordinate 16,472, forward strand.
AAAGTCAATAGGGTGAATAGGTGGGTTGACGGGGGAAAATCTAATATACCGTACCACAATGAATTGATGGAGGAATTTGCCTGATGAATAGTATCAACGTAATCGCTGTACGGTTCCATATGAGGTATATTAGTCGGGTGACAATTTCTCTGGTGCAACATTAGTTCGGCGAGACAATAGAAAGTTTCCTTACACTGACCACGCGTATGTTTATGATGTCGATAATAAGCTGAATTATTACTAGTAGTAAAGATACCGATTTTGCATTGTTATATCCACGGAAAAATCACTTGTTGCTGGCGGCGTGGGAAGAGGTAAAAGGTATATCATCTGCTGCTGCTATCCTTGAGGTAATAGGAGAATCATCTGCTGCTGTGAGCAATGGTGAAGTTATGGGCGAAGATGTAGGTGTTGGTGATATATACAGATGTTCTCGTAGTTGATAGATATTTGGAAGGATAGACCATAAACCTTGCAAGTTTCTAAGCATTCGTAAACGGGGAAACATAAATGTATAGTGAGGAGAGACGACGACAGTACACAAGCGAAAGCAAGAATAGAATGATGCATACTTAACGCGTGCTTGTTCTGTTAATGACTCTTCCTGCTCTATCATTGGTTGAATGTTTACTCGATTGTGATTGGATAGGAAGGGGGAGGAAGAGTGTCTTCATTCTGTCCTCGGCCTCCTCTTATACTACTTTTATTAAGTATCCAAAAATAAAAAAAATTCTTTGATTATAAAAATATGAAGATTTTTTTAAATAAACAGTATTCTATACCAAGGTCACGTGACCACCCCATTATAGGGTGTACAGTAGTGAATATAGTCACGTGACCACCCCATAGAGTGTACAGTAGTGAATATAGCGCTAAAAGTTATAAAACTATATTTTAGGAAAAGTCACGGAAGCTTATATTGCTTCATATTTTGTTCGATGAAATTCACAGCAAAAAATGCTGGAATAGGCACAATGTGCCCTCCTCCGGATTGCACATAGAAAATGAATAAATAATTTCGACTATAAGAAGTTGCACTCATATTATTGCGTAACCGATTGTTTAAAATATAGTTCAAGTTTTATTACACGAGTAAATATGTATAAAGATTACTATGAAATTTTAAATAGTAAAAACTGTTTCGAGCAGTAATATTTAAAAATAATCACATTGTAGCTGCGAAGAAATTAATTAACACTGAGAAAAACAGTATGTGACATAATATATAGTGTGATATTTATTTTATAGGTAACTTTTATAATAATAATAATATGTTAATATATTTCAGTTTTATGCTGTTTAAGGATTTTATTGGACTACTGAAAACGCCGGGTGATTTAAATAATGCCTGCTTCAAGCGGACTCCAAAAACTAATCGTAAAGTGAATATGTGATTTGTATTACTACAGTCAAACACCATTAAGTATATATAGCGAACTATCGGGACTCAAGAAACAAGTGCGCTCGATATTAGGTGTTCGCAATGACGATTTCTGCATATTAATGACAATTAAAAAACAAATGAATAGTTTGTATTTCAATTATTTGTAGATATTTTATAATGAAAAAATCAGGTAAACACCTTGTACATACTAGACTCGATATAATAAATATACACATATAATAGCAATCAAACTATTTCTATACAAAATATTCTACATTTGCAAATGGAGTCAACCTGCATAATTACAAAACTTTGTATATGCTAACTCATACTTTACTTATAAATAATTTTATCAAATGAATCAATTAAAAGCACTAAAAGATTAATTTAAGCAATAGTATTCTATTTAAATGAAAATTATAAGCCTCAATAATATAACAGATTTTTTTACAACTCATTTTGCCGCACCATACTACAGTTATTGCAAGTGGTATAATAATTTAGTAAATTAAAACATAATTATATAATTTAAATTAATGAAATAATTTATTAAGAAATGTTATGAAATAATTACTAGTTTTATTTTAAATTATATAAAAAATATATCAATTTAGACTTTTACAATCGCGGTAGTTCAAAATTGGAATGAACCATGATGTTTAACCAGAATCTTACTTTTTTTAATAGTTATTTTCTATTATTTATATCCAAATTTTCATATAACCAATCTATGTTTATAAAGTAAAGAAATATCTTTTGATATCATATATGTGATAAAATGCATATATGTGTAGATAAACTAACTGTAGTAAATATATAGCATCTGGTCCCATTTACAAGTTTGTATTATGCTGAAGCCATTATCGATGTTCGCTATATTGACAAATGGGCTTATAGATAAGATTAAAAAACTGGATATAACAATAGGTGTTGAACTGTAACCTTATTTTGATTTAAAATGAGAATATTATTTGTTGTTCTGTCACCATATTATTTTATATGGTTACAAAATGGAAAACATTTATAAAATGCTACGTAATAATAATAATATAAAAAGTAATAAGACTACTAAGCAATATTTTAATAAATCGGAATTTATTTTGAATGAATCCAACTAAGGAAGATTAACACAACAAAGAAAGTGTGTCAAACTTTAATATGTGGATATAACAAAGCTTTATGTTGATAAAAATGATAAAAAGTGTTTATTAAAGTTAGACCACATACACATATTGCCAATAAAATCATATAAGTTAAAATAAAAAAGGTATATATGCTTATTACATAATTATAAACAATAAAATGCTACTGGAATAGTACAACTGCGTATAAAGTAGAGATATAATATGGCATAAACAAAGCAAGAAATATTAAATATTCAGGAAAAAAATATAACAAAAAAACCAAGAAAACTTTAGAAGTAAGTCCCAAAACAAACAAGTGATATTTGTAAACGGAATAACTGTGTTACATACAGACAAAAATGAAATGTAGAAACATAATCTTTATAATAAACTGTACTTATATACAATAAAAAACACACAATGAACATACACAGAAGGAATGACATCAGAACTTATCACATAGATAGTATATCTGTAAAATATGTTTTATCTGAATAAAAATAAAGAGTAGAGCATCCTTGTGAATTGGTATAATTACAAGGTAATAATAAACGCGATTACAAACATATAGATTTATACATAATATCTCTGTAACAGATTAACTTGGTAAGTTAGGTTAACTGCATTATATATTGCATGAAAAATATAGTTAATATATACACTATAAAACTGAAAGACGTGTATTAAAGGTACAAGTAGAGTTTTCGCATTATTTCACATATAAAATTTTAATATTGAAGTTGTCTTTAAAACATGTGACGGCTGCAAAAATATCGGATGTTAACTTTGTTGCTTAAATGTATATATCTACATTTATGAAATAGGTTTAAAAACTAGCTCAACAAAAATTATATAGTAATTTTCTCGTGCGTGAATGGTTGTATTTTTAATTATAACAGAATCACATAGACGTATATATAGAAGAAATTGCACAATAATAAATATACGTTCATAAATCAATTGTATGCATGTGTAATTTAAAATGCATGTCTTGCCATAAATAACATACTTTATCATTAATTACAAGACATATATATATTACGAGAAATATATATATTGTAAGAATGTATTTCGATATATTACCTTCTTACATCATTGCTAGAAATCTGTGTACGTACTAAACTTTATTTATTATGGTAAAATTGTGCGCGACTTTCTTGTTTTTGACAAATTCGTGTAACTTTTCCTAATATGACACATTTATGTAAATAAATTTTAAATAAGACTACTATCCATTTGTGTGCACAAGTCTTTCTTTAATACAACAACTCCATATCTATGTAAGATACTTTTCATTATTAACCACAAATTTATAGAGAAATGTTTTTTTATAAAGAGAAATTTTGGTAACATTTCTTTTATTTTCTGTCACATATCTTCAACACAGGGTGTGCAATTTACTTCTGATTTGGTTAAAAGTTATCAACATTTGTATATTGAAAAAAAAACTCCATCTAGTCAGCAGGCCTCAATGTCAACTGAAGCACTAAACATCCCTCGACAACGAGACTCATCTCTACATCGTCATTATCCGACCCTTGGCTCGGCTCCAGGGCTCGACCCAGATCGATCTCCAGAACTGGTTTGTTTCGATTGATGGTCTTCCTCCCCGCGGTAGAGACGAGGACAACCCCATTCGATGTCCAGTTATCATCACGTCCTACTTTACCTCCTGTGGGATGAGGGATGGAAACGGCCGACAGAAGGTACTCAACAGGCCGACAGTGCGAGTCGAGCAGGACGTTAATTCCGAGTAGCTTGCAACGTACGTCTTCACCCGGACTCGTCAAGGAGCCACGCGGGTACACCTGACATAGATAGACATAGATTACTCGGAGGCATAGATCAATTAAAAGATAGACAAAGAAGTAGATTGATAGACTGGCAGACAGTCATAAACATAGAAATAGACAAACAAACAAACAAACAAACAAACAAACAAACAAATAAACAAATAAACAAACAAACAGACATACAGACCAATAGAAAAATTAAAATTAACAAAAAATCTGAAGTATGTAATAAATTGGATGAATAGGGAAACAGAGAAATAGACCGACAGACCTACACAAACACATAACTAAATAGAAGCATAGAAATAGACTCACAGACATACATACAGAAGCATAGAAATAGACACACAGACATACATACAGAAGCAGATAAATAGACACACAGACATACATACAGAAACATAGAAATAGACAACTAGAAAGATACACAGAAGCAGAGCAATAGACACACAGATATACAGAGCAGAGTAATAGACAACTAGAAAGACACACAGAAGCAGAGACATAAATTAAAAGAGACATACAGAATAAGAGAAATAGATAGACAGATAGACAGAGCAGAGAAATAGACAGATAGATAGAAGCAGATAAATAGATAGACAGAGACATACATACATAAGCAGAGAAATAGACAGATAGACACACAGACAGACAGACAGATATAGAGACATACAGAAGCAGAAATAGACAGACAGAATCAGAGAAATAGATAGACAGAGACATACAGAAGCAGATAAATAGACAGTCAGATAGACAGAAAGACAGAAGCAGAGAAATAGATAGACACACCTACAGAAACTGTGGAATAAATAGAAGCAGAGAAATAAACAAACAGGCAGACAGACAGAAATGGAGAAATGGACATCCAGCAGGCATACCTTGAACTCCCACTCCCACTGAGCAGTGGGCACAGAACTAGCCCGAGTAGCCAATTTGAAGGTGACTTCACTGCCTTTTGTGTATCTGTCAACATTGGCGACAACAAATCGCTTCTCCCATCGGATTTCTGTGTAATCGCGGAGGAGGAACTGTGACGATCTGAATTCGGAACATTTGGCACGAGCGGGAAGACTCATGGCTCGGTACTTATAGGCCACTGCAAAGGAGAGGAATATGTAATATTGATCCGGCGGTTCGTAAACTTCCAACACCTATGTGTTATGTATATCGTAATATGATATTGTATTAAATCATTTTTAATAAGATTTACTATTAATTAATGTTATGTAAATAAAAAATAAACATATTAGTTAGAATATGTAAAATAAATGACAAGTAAAAGCAGTAAGTGGGATGTAGTTTGATTTCAGCTATATTTAAAATATAAATAGTGAATATAAAACCCTTTTCCCCCCTTCACAGATTGTATTTTATTTTTAAACACATTTCAATAATGATGATAATCTCAGAGGTGATACCATTGCTTCTAAAAATCATTGGAAATATAAGAGTACTGTAATGAAAAAGAAAACATAGCCGATATTAAGGCTTTATTTAACAAGAACAACAGTAGTGTTTAATATAACAGAAT
>JAYRBW010086426.1:0-22303 GCA_036023295.1 Invenusta paracnida
TATATATAATATAATAAATGTTTTCAACTTTGAAATGCAACAGTTAGATTTATAATTGAGGCCAGCGTCTTTAATTATCATGTGAAAATGTGGTATGTTTATATGTCAACATATGTTAATGTAAATGGTTTATATTTTCGAGAATTTAGTTAAATTAAGTTATAATAATACACCTCACTTGTTTATGTTATGACCAAAAGGTACAGCATTGGTAATTTTACATACCATAAAAAATATATAAATATATATAATTAATTTATAGATGATTAATTCTCAAATAATGAAGAGTGAATCATTAAATATAAATTCACTTACCCGAAAAAAAAAGAACAAAGGGGAATAATTGACACAACTTGTTTCAACAGCCAAGACAACCAGTGAAGTGAAAGTGAAGTCTTTACCTCTTCAGCTTATTACAAGCGTGTGTGCTATAATAAATTACATACGTATAGTAAGTACTAAGTATAAATTATAAATATATAAATAGGTATATATTTAACATATTGAGGTATATTTTTTCAGGTATAATATATGCTACGCTATATTTTGGTATCGTGTTTCACTTGATTTTTCCTAAGAAAATGCCGATATTCGGATATTGATAAATGCCGAGTGCCGAAATGGTCACATTTCAGTTTGCACAATCAGTTTGCATTGATTTAAAATGAAATTTCAAAGTTCAAAATGCTTTTTATTCTATATGTACTCACTCATAATGTGACTAGCTCAAAATGAGGTATATGTAATTTGATTACGACATGATGACTAGGAATCACCCTCAGATATTTGGTGTCTAGCATAGAAACCTGATTGCTCGATCGTGTTCGGCCTCTACTTGTACCTACCTCAGTCTACAACATAATATCTATTTGGCTACACACACACAAGCAAATCTGCCTGACTTTTCAGTAGTTGACCCTTCTTATACGACTCTGCAATCGTGCTAGCAAAGCAATGTGCAGATCTAGTCTTTCTGCAGGGTGTCACACACTAGTGTGCCACCTTTACTACAGCACTGAACAGCAGTGCTGCACTTGTCCCCGCCTCGCGCGCGCGAGCGTGCGTACGTGCGCGGACATTCCGAGCCTCGCGAGCCCGGGTTCTTGCTATTCGATGTCGGGGTTGGTTCTTCAGTCCAGGAAACAAAGTACCCACCTATTAAGTATGAGACTTACCTACGATAGATCGTGGTAGATATATATATACTATCTTCTGTTACATTCGTCACTCTCCTTGTTTTCTTCTTCTTCAATCCGTCCAACTTACGAGTAAGTTTGTAGAACGCGAGAGAGAGAGAGCGCGAATAAATAACCTGTAATTTGGTGCGAGGCCTCGTTTGTTACTGTTTGTGTGTTTTTGTATGTCAGCGTGTATCTACGGTAGGGAAATTGAACGGCTACGCAGCAGTTAGTCGTCCCCTTTTATAATGGAAAATATATTTATCTCTATTTATCGATCCTTGTCCGATGTACATTCATATAATATGTATTTTGGTATGCGCATATTATATGCGTTTTTTATTATCCAACTTGCACTGCAGACATATTTTAAATATGCAGTATAAAAAAAGGCCTTCTTTGACTGGAGTGGCGTCAATCAGAGAGGGATGGTACGGTGACCAGTCAAAAACCGTCCTAGTATATGGGAGCAAATTATGGGCTGATATCGGGGGGGGGGGGGGTGAGGTTGCTTGTGTTTTTATGCTGTAACACTTGTAAGTTGGAGGGGAGAATGATTATGTACATACTTACTTACTGATCGTGTCAGTGGGGAATCTTTTCAAAGTCGGGCTAATCTAGCCTCGATAAGACTTTTAATATAGTTCTCAGAGAAGTTGTGCGGGCAACCTTTTCTTTCTTTCAGTAAATTGGAGCCTACTGCGTTCGGTTTGATAATGCTACTGTTTTGTCACCTCACAAATGTGTAATTTCCTTATTTGTATCTTTATAGATGGTTGGATATAGGATTCTCTTTACAGTTATGGGCTTCTACATACAGGGCATTATATGCGTACGCACTAATTATTTCGTATTCTGCCAATCTGTAAGTTGATATTGTGAAATCACATGGTAGCTTACCCTTCTTCGTCAAAAGGGGTATTTCACGGGGATATACATAGAGTACACTAAGAGACACTTACCCGGTTGTAGTTGACTAGAGGAGGCATATAAGTATTGTCAAAATACTGAAAGGATTATTATGCTTCCTATAATTCCATTAGGCTTTTGTTTGATATTTGCATATACATATATCTGTGTATGCTTCATAATAATTAGAATGCAGTTCGATGGTCATGTTTACAATACATATAATTAGAAGATGAAACACACGCTACAGTTAAACAAAAGAAATGGGAATTTGGCTATTCTTAAATCAACAGTGACAGCTGCTGTACTGTGCACTTCTACTCTGTATAATCTGTAACATTGGTTGTTTACGTAATTTGTAGTGTCATTTTATATTTTTAGTTATTATACATATTTTTTTAATATGTCAATGAAACTAGATAACAGTTTTTTTGTAGAATTAATACCACCGCTGGTCTAATATATTACTGTAAACATTATATTTAACTGTTAGTGATGCATTTCCATTTGGTCCGCGTATATATTTAGTAATGAAAGCAGAACGAGTAAGCCTTTCCCCAATTTAACTACTTAACGACAGAATATTGATTGCTAGATGAAAGATTTATTCTCGGAAATGGCTGTGTAAAATGGAAATGATTTTAGTATAATGTTCCGTTTTGTTGACAAATATTCGTTTATTCATTTTAAAAGTGTTATCTTTATTTTTTATAATTACACTTATAAAAAGGAGCCAAAAGAATTTGTTTAACGTTTGAGCAGTTTTATATTCAGCATCCATATATATCCACTTGTGCTCGTTTGAGTTCAATCTATAAACAATTCTTTTAAATAATGAAATAGCTTTCTTATCTTCTGAACAACTATAGTATAATCTTGTTAGTTAATAGAAACCGCTTTTATATATTATCGGCAAACTAATTGAACTATTGGGAATGTTTCCGATTTTCAGCTGATTTTGGTGTTGCTGCACAGATCACTCAGACAATGAACAAACGGAACTCCTTCATTGGCACACCTTATTGGTAAGTTATCCCGAATTACACTCATGCTGCTATGTATGTACTAAACGAGTGTGTTGTAATGTCTTTTTGGATGTGTTCTATTTCCATGTATGTATGTATGTATATTTGTAAAATCTTATTATATGATTGGAAAATACAACTGATGATGAAATTAGCCTAAACGTCTGCAAGTGCGCTGATGTTGTATATTTTTGCTCACCTAGCTCTAGGACCTGTAGAGTAAATATTTTAAAACATGCCTGCCAGTTTTGGTGGTTCAGACTCGTATATTGGGGGCTACTTTGACATGTGTATGCCTCCCTCACACCCTGCAGCTGGCATGTTACCTCCTTTGCCTTTTCGTGGAAGTGCTAGAGCTGATGCCAGTGGGTTAGAAAGAAGTTAGTATCCTTTCGAGAAGGATACACGAATTTTCTCTAAATGTACCGATAGTCGTTTTTTTCTTAACTAATTGTAGAAGACCCTTTCTTGTTACAAATATTAGTATTCTATTTGGGAGCAACTGGGAATATAATCCTTTTTACTGCGCTGTTATTGAAGCGTATTATACCTTGGAGGTTATATTATTGAAGGTAGGATTTGAAATGGGTGCTTGATATCACCATGAGCAACGGTCTTCACCAAAATACCTATGTATGCTGTATATTGTTATGATTAAGTTAGAATCCGGGTGACTTTTCGTTTTTCTTATTGCATAACATTATTTTTGCATACATACATATAGAGGTGGGCTAAGCAAAGACGATGGAATGGTTTCTTTTAGTTTGATTGTTCCTTGTGAATGAATGAGTGATTGCACGAGTAAGGGTGTTGATCACAAACTTGACTAACCAACCTTGCCAGTCTTCTCTATCTTTCACTCCGTCGGCAACAAGCCTCCCCGACCTGTTGAGATGCATCCAAAAAGACGATCCTGAGTATTGATTTTCTCCCCTTATAGTTAACCAACGTCGTGTGTGTATATTATAATATATATATCTCTACATCTATGCAACTTAAATTAATATATGTATAGCCTGGGATCACCTACGTCACAATCCCCTTTACCGTAGATGTAAGTAGACCAAATTAGTGCCAGAAATAGCACACTCCCCTCTCTCTCTATCTCTCTCTCTCTCTCTCTCTCTCTCTCTCTCTCTCTCTCTCTCTCTCTCTCTCTCTCTCTCTCTCTCTCTCTCTCTAGCCCATCCTTGCAGAGTTACTTTCTTGTCGCAACACTTTTCCCATTAATTTTTATTTTCTCTTTTTTTCTGCGTGAGTGAATTATTGGTTACCTTCTGTCTCGAAATAGATCCGCAAAAGTAAACTGTATACATACATGTGTAAGTCTAGTGTAGTTGGGGAGAGTTTCACACCCACCTCCGCGACCAGCCCCCTTGTCAGTTGTGACGTTTTATTGGTACACAGTTTAGTGTAGTGCACTTTTAGAGCCTTACCCCTTCCTCGCACTACTGCAGTGCTGTATACAAGAAACTGGCAGAGAGAGGGACAGATTCGTAGTCTGATCCTGCTTACTCATCTCTTTGCAGATCAAGGAAGTGTACTGTTTCAATATCCCCGTAATATAATATAAATGGCAATGATAAGTCAGTCAGTCAGGTGTAATACGCAACGAGTACAAACTTGCATGTACATGCCCCGTCCCCTTCTAGCCCTTCTTTCTCGCGTTTTATGTACCTACCTAGTACATCGTGTAAGTGATGGTGTCCCTGCAGAGGATGAGGTTGAGGACTTTGTAGCAACCAATCAGGTACATCGTAACTACAATACCTAAGTGTAATTGTGGTTTCCTCTGTTTTGTCAATTCTTCGATTCTTATTTTAGAACTCAATTATATAATGGAAATAAGTTGCTATTTAATGAACGAATTTCTTCATTGAAAGCTAACATTTCGATGCTTACATTATAGCTGTGCGAAACTTGGATATTTTAATTATAACTACTATACCGTTATTCCTTTTTTATTTATATCTAGGATATTTATGATAGTTATACTCTCTCTCCTCGCTTTATTATGTATACTTATTCCAGACTCTAATAAAACTTGGAAAGCTCAGGAGTTTTTAATGATCTTGTTAGCAATAATGTGGGGTTTTTTATTTCATATAATAGTACATGGTCAAACTTAAGTATTTTATCTTTTTCATCGGTGAACTGGCGTATTATTTAGTTGTACATGCCCAGGAATTGCAACTTTCAATTGAAACAGATTTTCGTGCAAAAATCCGTTGTAATATTGACATGGTTATCGACTCGCAGATGATATGATAAAGTGGGCATGCGATGCGAACTACATCGCTTTTGGATTGACAGTTACCATCTGGTCTAATTACTTTTCCTTTCATTCTTGCCAGCCTTTCATATTATAATATGCTTTATATCAATATACACTACTTAGCTTGTTTACGTATTAGTCGAGAATTCCTTTTAAGAATTTAATCAATACATTAATTGTGTTTCAATGTTCAGATGTATATATTATACGCTTAATTAACTTTAATCGAAAGTAGAAACGTTCCCAATTCTAGTGATTATAATCTTTTAATGGAGCTCAAAATTTTTTTGTTATTAAAATAGAATAGGTTTTTATGTGTCGAAATTTTACTCTGCGTGGTATTACTAAAGCTGTTGTTCTCTTTTTATCGCTGTTGATTTTATAATAATTTCTAAAACTTGATTCGGATGATTTTAACACTGTCCGTATCCTTTAATCTGTAGTTGCTTTATTTTTAATGGAAATTCAAACCCCTAATAAAGTAAAACTGTATTTAATGATATTCCGATTTTGATTATAAGAATATTATTCTACAGCAAAATATAACACAAATCTATTCCTTTCATGTTTATATCGGAGAATATGGATCAAAAGATAAAAAAGTTTCTCCGTTTTGAAATGTTAAGCGTTATTCCATTATCTCTTCTGTGATTGGTGCATTGCTCTCTACCAATAGGATGGCCCCGGAAGTGGCGGCTGTGGACCGGAAGGGCGGCTATGATGAGAAGTGTGACATCTGGGCTGTGGGAATCACTGCTATTGAGTACGCGGAACTCCAGCCACCCATGTTTGATCTACATCCAATGAAGTGAGTTTAGATTCAATATTCCATTAATTATCGATTGATATGTAGGACCCTGAATGCTACTCTTGGTACCTACCCACCTAAGAGAATCTAAGAGGCACCAATGTAACTGTTATGTGACGTTTATTAATAAATCTTTTATGTCGTTCTCATGAAGTTCCTCGGGTTATCTACTGTTATTTTGTGCAAATAATTGAATCCCGGAGTCCCACATTGCTAAATTAAAGTATGTACACCTTACATTGTCATGAATAGAACTTTACTTGAAGGAAAAAGGGGTTATAAGTGAGACATTTCTCGGCGTCACTCTAGCTTTTGGTGTGTATCTCTCTCTCTTGTTTCATCAGTGTCTAGCTGACGTCTTGTCTGGGTTAGCGTTATGATAATTCTGCTTGACAAATAGAGGTCTGTCTGCAGCGGTGGTTAATATACAGATGAAAACCTACTCTTTATTTCGGTAATATTAGCATAGTTACGGTGTTTGTATGATTGTCTGATATTTTAGAGGTTAGTAATCGGTCTAGCAAAAATTATAGAATACATATATTATGTGTAATACTTTACTCATTTGCATGAACTTTTGAAAAACCTGTTCAAGCTTAATTATTTTCTAAAGAATCAGTCATACAATAAAAATAATATGAAAAATAAAGGGCACATTTTGTAATCAAGATATTATCAGAATATCTATAATTATTATATTGCAAAACGTTTTAGGCGTAAGTGTTTCTGTCAGAAATATTGATTTTATGCACTAAGAATTTATCAAATATGATATATTTATAATAAATTGGTGTAAATTTGTTTTATTAATTATCGATTTTTAAGTGTCGCATTTTGGTAGTTTAATGATTGCCAGCTATAATAACAGCTGTTGTCTCCCATACGTGTGATTTAAGTTGGCATCATGAAATGTAACAAACAAGTAATTCGAGAAACATACTATCCCGAATTTACAAAATTAATGTAGTCTTTTATGGACTTTGTAAGATTGTTTTCCCTTCTAATTATTGGAAGCTGTGTCCCCTAGTTTGAGGATAGTCTCCCATATTTAATCTATAATCGATGAACACACTTGACTAGATTCGCCATCATTACGCCAATCTTTACGTCATTTCAGAGCTCTCCACTTTCTGGCGATGCGCAACTACAAGCCGCCCAGCTTGCAAGCCAAGAATCTCTGGTAACACTCACATTTAATGACTTTTATTGATTTTATTTAAATGAAAAATAGGCTCATGAATGAGTTAGATTTCCTTTATATTGTGATTATATGAATTGCTTTTCGTTCTCAGTGGGATCGATACCTATTCCGTTGGTATTTATTTAATATGCTTTGTAGATAATTTTCCGTATTATTATGATAATTTGATTAGTTTCAATTTTCTAAACTGCTTTCGTAAACTACAGACAGCTTTTAATGAATCCTTTTAGATGTATGCACAAGAGATTAGTGCTGTGTATATAGTATCTTTAAACTTGAACTCTTCATAATAACTCTCTTCGTTATTTTAAAATTGTGAAAGTACAGTGATAAATCTGTTCCTCATTGTGTTTCTCTCCCCCCCCCCCCCTCCACTTGGCTCGGACTAGGAGTAGCAAGTTCCACGCATTTATCAAGCTTTCGCTAACTAAGAACGAGAAGAAACGACCTGACGCGGAGACCTTGCTCAAGGTGGGTGTCGCCATGGATACGAGTTAATAACACTCCTCCAAACATACTAACTGTTGTATTCATTGGTAGCTATGTTATTATTCCCTCAAATAGGTTCGAGGTGGCTACTTCTTTGACACCCAGAGAACCTCAAATTCATAAATTTGCTAATATTATTTAGATGGTACCACATTTACGAAGGTTAACTTTTTTGGCATGAATAAGTCGAAGTGACGTTTCCAGTCATTTTAGAAGAAGAAGAAGAAGAAAAAAAGATATCGAAAGTTCAACCGCCTTGTTAATATATCATTGAAGTTGCCGGTTTAAAATTGTCCTTACTCGACTTATAGAGCTGTGTTCCCAGCAGCTGAGAACATTCGCGAACTATTGCTGGGTAGATTTATAACTAGCATTAGTAATACATTTTCGTAATATTATGCTAATAATTTATGGCCGCTTGATCATTCTGGTAGGTATAACGTTCTTCAAGTGTGCCACATAAGTATGTACCAGATGAGGGGAGGGGAGGGGAGGGGGTGGTTTCTTATTTAGTATATTTATGGGCATGATTGGACATATATATTATCTGGCTTTTTTTGTACTCTACGGTGTTTCTGAACTTGGAATGTATTAACTTGTTGGTTTTATATTAACATGTAAATTTCTCTAAACTTTTACAGAAAATTTTCTTTTCTTTCGTTTTTAATTGAACTATATCGAGAGAAAATATAAAAGTATCATTTATGGACTTTTTCTTTTTATCCCCAGAACTCTGTGGTGCAGTTTAGTTTATTGTAAAGTGTGTGTTTTGAAGACACAGTAGTATGTAGTCACATTTTATCTTATATATTATTTTGTTCCACTTCTCCAAAATAAAGAAAACTCCCTTTGTATGTACATAATGTATCTCTTCGTTATTTCTTTTTTCTTGTTCCCATTCTCGTTAGTCTATCAATTCCTTCGTCTGAAAATATATCATTAGCCGCCTCGGTATGAGGTATAAAATAAAGCTCAATATATATAACCCAGTGCACTGGGTAGAGCTTGATGTAATTTTTGTCACACACACATACAGACAGATAGATAGAGAAGGGGTATTTTCTTGTGTAGAACTGTGAAGAGTTGCCGTTTGGGATATAATCAGAACTATCGACCCGTTTTCTCACCATGCTCTATGAGTATCCGTGTAATAAACTTACGTGCATACATACATTGGCACTGTGGCGTACATAGTTGGGACGCTAATAAGCTTTGTCCGAACGACTTCAATTAATTCTGGTTAGTCATGTCGGTCGTTAGTGCTTCTTAAGACTCGATTTTCGATCGTCTCTCTCAACTTAGTTTTTAATCTTCTTGTGGAAAAGAAACGGGACTTTTTATCTTGTGAGAATTTGCCTTTCTTGTTTTTTTGTTCAATGTGGAAATTTGTATTTTGCAAGCCACCGACCATAAAATTGACCCTGCGTTGCAGTGGACGATGATCGATCCAATTAGGAAAAAGTATTGTAATAATAACATTTTGTTTGAAATATTAGTGGTTACCTGTTTGTTGATACTCTATTTCGTTGTCATGGAAATTAACATATTCTAGATGTGAAAGTTCCTAGAAGAGATGCCCAATCGATAGTGTTTGAATTAACCCCCCCCCCCCCCCTTCTCCACTCTCTTCTCTTGCTCCAGGCTGACTTGACGTCGAGCCCAATCCTCTCCGAGGCGATTGTCGTCCGACTGCTCCAGTTGAACCAGAACCCGGGCAATGTTCCGCTCGTCACCTCCGAGGATGACGATGAGGATGTGGTGAGTGGGGTTGGGTGGACTTTGTCCGTCCTGGTGGAAGTTAAACTAAGCATAATATTATAGGGAATGCTTTTATCTCATTACGAAGGCTTTGAAGTCTTTGATTTCATTGATAAGTCTACCGTTGAGCAACAATTTTAAAACAAAGCGATCATAATATTATTGGCATCTACAATGGTTTTTCTATACATGATTTATTTATTGATACTATAGTTAAAAGGCTGATTCGGAGATTTTAGTGAGAAATCAACATGTTCTCCTAAATCTTTTTGTTTACTAACTGTTTCCCTAAACTATATATTGCCATGACTTGAGTTTCTGAGCGGTATGTTTCAAAGTCTACATGTGGAACTAGCAACACCTGTTTCATATTATGACAACCAACAAATCATCCTATATCTGTTAAAACTAAAATCTTGTTCTTCAAAATTAAAAGCATTGTCATTAATTTTTGATTATCTATCTGCCTCACTACACTATTTAATAACTCCCATTCAAAGCGTATAGATTTCGAGTTGTTTTAAATTTTTGAATCTATTGTAGATATATTTATAATATTGATTAACAAATCAATTAACGCAGTCAATAATCGATTCCGCGTAGTACATAATATATTCCACTACTTTTATACAACCCGGTATAAACTTATAATTCTAATTAGCCCTAAGCTGGTAGGCAATGTTTTGTAATGAACGACACTGGTATACGCACTTACGTATGTTAACCCATCTCAATTAATTCCATTCTTTCGTCCAGGGCACTCTCTATGCTGGATCGGTAAGTCAATTTGATGTACATACATGTCGCTATATATTATATTCTGTCTGTTGTAGCCTTTGTATCTTGCTTTCTATATTCAGTATTACATAATATATACCTTGAATATAGTATTGTCTACTTAGTAAAAATACAGTATTACTAGTTTGTACAGTGGTTGTTTCACTATAATTATTGATTGTCCTAATTGTCAGGAATGTAACGTGGTAATGTTTAATACAATTCTAAATGAAATATCTGTTGGTTTTTTAGAATTTAAAAGATTAAAATCATATGAATCTGATGTATATAGAGTTTCCAAAATATCTGTCATGTGCAGTCACATCGATTTAACAGAGAAAGAGAGATTAAATATGTTCCTTATTACGTTACATCCCAGATTCTGGACAGTTATAGAACGACCCTTGTATTTTCATCACTGTATTTGTATGGTTATGGGACCAGCATATCTACAGTATCTACCTACCTATCTATCTGTTGTCGTTGTTTCCGTTTGGTTTATTTTGTTTTAAAGAAAACCTGTGCCTTTTATAATTTACTATAATTCTATCTATTGTCTTTTATCGCATTTTATGTGTTCTGTATACTGCTGTTGGACAAGCGCCACGCTATTCTAGGTTGTCTGCATACTATGATACTTGTCTGCTAAAATGGCTTTGTATGTAATGTATTAGTGACCTTGTTAGTAGGGTAATGAATGTTATTTCTAAACTCTTTACTAGAACTACTTGCTGGGTGGGGCTCTGTCTTCTTGAGCATGCCTGTATTTTTCTCTGTTTGGGTCTTCAAGTAATAATAATTAGAACAATAGAACGTAGTCGATCTTTGAGCTCGCTTTGCATGCCTGTGTTGTGATATTATAATGATCCTCTATTAATAAATTCCATATGGATTCCACTATAATAGTGATTAGTTCTGGGTAATCATTAAGAAGGATACTAACAGGAAATCGACAATTAATGGCCCTTCCTCTTAGACTTTTCATTTCTTGTACATACATAAATGCATTATTTTAGTCTGTTTGGCGTAGTTTGCGCACCAGTATGCATTCTACCCAGTGTATTATTCACTGTCATTGTTAATATTTGTATGTAGAGAAGGCTCTGCACGCTTTTGGTAAATAAATTATAAATATTCACAGTGTTAATATTAATAATTTATTATAATTTTATGTTTACACATACAATACAATTACTCATTAAACTGTACTTCCTTTTTATGCAGAGCCTATGGCTTGCCACTCCCCCCCCCCCCCGCCCGCCGGCCTAGTCATAACTATTCTTATTCTTGACGACATATTACATTGTTACTTTTCGTGTGACTAATATATTATGAGGGAGATATTTATAAACACATAGTACTATTTAAATAGGAGGAAGGAACTAGCAAAAGCCAGCAGCTTGAGGACACAGCATGTCAATATGATAAACTAAATCCCCTCCATTCCTTGCATAGGGCATGAATCCTTGGCTAGTCTATCGATTTCTTATCTCCCCCCCACCTCCTCCCTCTCTATGACTGCCCAAAATAGAATCGTTTTTGTCGTCGCCCTTATAGATTGAATAATAATAATATCCTCCCTACTAGGTAGAGAGAGAATTCGTGTTGCCATTGCGCTATTACTAACACATGATATTATTATGTTGTTAGAATTGATATATTATGGGAGACGGCTGACTCTATGAGTCATCCCCCCCCCTCGTGATCGTGTCTCACTCAACGCGAGTAGGCTGAATATCAACTCCTGCTCTTCTCGCCGTGTTGACATTCGTCCCCCCCCCCCCCACTACACTAGAGATATAAGGGTTCCATTGATATCGATCTAGCAACTTCTGACGCTCTCAGCTGCTATGCCAGTCAGTGTGCGCGATTACTATACTTTCAGATTAGTTTGTTTGTTAGTGTGTCTCAAAAGTATGCGATAGCGCGGGGTGAATAAGAGTCATGGTTAGGTGCGGGGGGGGGGTCGACCAAAGCCGAAAATACACACGTTGGACTGTGTTGGTAGAAGAAGATAGATAGATAGCGACGATAGCCTAGAAGGGAGGGAGCTTGGATGGATCCCTGAATTTAGTCAACGTCAGCCCGCAGGTTTGGAACTAAAGGGGGGTAGCTGGAAGATCAATACCAGTGTACTTCTTGATTCTTTAGTGAGTTCAGACAATAGACGAATGCTATAGAGTGCAGGTGTGCTAGAAAAGGACTCACCTTCCCATCCATCCATTCCACTTTGCCTGATCCAATGTTTCTTGTTTGTTTGTGTGTGTACCTTGGTGGTTTTCTATTATTATCAAACTTTAGGCCGGGATTAATTGAATTCATTATCTCTGTCGCACTGCACTCCCTTTGCTCCCTCCGAACACGGACTCTCACTGGCCCCAAAACAATTCGCTTTTCACTCTGGTTTCCGTAGTTCTTCTCTTCGACCCATCTCCGAGTCCTGTTTTCTTCCTTTCATAGTGTGTTTTATTTTAGGAGATAATCGATGTCGCTTTCACCAGGTTATTTATTGTAGTTGGGAATTTTCGCTTTTTGAGGATATCGCATAGCTAAGAATAATACTAGTTGATGGGTGCCATTTTCACATTTGAGTCGTTTTGATGCTAGGATCCTATCAGATCGATAAATCTGAGTTTAGTGCTGGATTTGGTTGCATATTTCGTTAATCTACCAAACCCTGTTCCACTAGAGTAAATGATAAATCCACACATTATTATTTATTATTATGAGCCATAAAAGAATGTTCCATTACAGAACTATGAATTGAATAATTAGCTAAAATGTGTAGATGCTGATAGTTCATATTTGTTTTAATGAACGTTGAACTTATTTTTATGTATTCCCTGCATCCAATTTTTCGTTGTACTCTTTTTGTTATATATTCTTTGAAATAATCAGACTTTAGTGATGGATTCATTCACGGTATTATCTTGTTTGTTTTTAATGGTGTTTGGTTCTTTAAGTTAGTTGAGTCTAGTTATGAGTTATAAACCAAGCATTCAATATTATATTCTTGTCTGAAATTGAGTTCACTTTTAACTATATTTCAGGTGGCAATGCGTTTTTATATGATTGTCTTTTTTATTTTTTTATTAGTTTTTGAAAATTTATGCAATTTTGTTTTGTTGATTTTATGCATATTTTGACACTCAAAACAGTTGTTTGACATCTACAAGTATCCCTAAAGTCTGCCTCGTATAGAAACAGGGCCCCTAGTACTCCTCCCTGACTTATGCGTTATGTAATACTGCTCACGGATGAGGTGAAGGCAGAGAAAAGGGGGTTACTTAAGCGCTGTCACGTGAGTTCTGTTATTTGTGCTCTTGGATCCAGCCTCAAAATAAAGCCGAAGGGATTGCCTCCTCCTGGTTCCCATACCTTTTCACTTCAAGTTATAGTTGGTTGTTAGGTGCACATAGCCTATCCATGCCTTTTAATATGCAAATTGGAGAAGGGGGCTCACTGGGAAATATTAACCCCCCCCTCCACCCTCGTTTCATCTGCTTTTGTTTCTTGCAAGGCAGTTTATAAATTATTATGGTGATTATTTATGATTGTCAAATATATCGTCTGGTAGGTATTGTTCAAAATAGACTGCGGCAAAGGTGACCCCTTTAAGACAGAAGTGGAGGAGAAATCCTTTCGACTTTGCCTTCTTATTAATGTTTAGCGAAAGGAAACTGTTGGCCTTGGGTGGAATCAATTTATATTATTTAAAAGTTAATTAAAAGGCACTTTCTGCTTTGTAGTATGTTTAAATATTATAGGCCACACAGATTTATAAATTTTTATTTTTGCTTATTATTACGCTCAGTAATTTTGTTTTCTCAATACTGTTTAAATTTTTGTAAAAATATTATTTATTCTAGTAAAATCTGATTTGGGCTTTTGTTGTTATTAAATATTTTTGCTTAATTGAATAAATACTTATTTGTTCCTGTATTAATTTAGAGTATTATAATATGCTTGTAGATATAAAGTTATATTTAACTATTTTAAAAATACAAATTGATTGATTAGCTATTGAGTTCACCTAAACGGGATTCATTGTATTTCATGAGTACTTTAAAACTTGTACACTTCTTCCCGTCAAATATATACTTTCTACCTGCACAGTTAATAGAATAGTAGTATGGGATACCTCCCTCTGAGTCACATCATCTCTGCCCCCTTCCCCATCGATAGTCCCCCAAACGGAAGACCCCCCGGCAGCACTCACCACCCCTGTCTCCAATGTCCCCTCCGGCCCACCCTCGCGGCCCTCCCGAACGGATACCCTCGATCCGGCGGCCCCAGAACGAGAAACCACGGGAGACCAGCGCCCTAGAGGGCGTCCGTATCGAGGCTGACAAGATCATGTCCATGGAGGCGCCGCAAATGGAGGTGGAAGTCGAGGCTGTCGAGGTACGTGTCACCATGACTACCGGTTTAGGGATAAATTTGGCCAAAACTGGTCAGAAAATGTGTTTTTAAGTTAAGCGTATTTTGCTGGTGCTGATTCTTTAATATGCCTGTCACTTATTTCTTTTGTAGTTAACATTACTATTACTTCGTTATTGTGTTCTTTATCGAGCTGTCTGGAATTAGAGTCACGAGTTAGCTTATCTCCTACTTGTTGGACAGGTTTTTACATTATCTTCGTATTATTTAACTTGTTTTATTCATTCACTATCGAGATTGATAGTATACTAGTCACACATGAAATATAGGAAGAAGTTTATGCATGTCAACGCGGTCAAAATAACTCACTTTTCCTATATTTTTAAATTCCGTAAATATGGTTAAAACGAATGCCATTCAAATCTGTCTAATTACTCTTTTCTTTTATTTGATTGCGCTCAATGTATACGGTTTATATCATATAGATCTAGCAAAGGATAAATAATGCAATCTAATAAACGGATGAAAGGCACCAAATTATCTCGTATAATACACTCTATCTATGGCAGACTGTTTTGAGTTGGAACGCTTCCGGACATCTATCTATAGTTGGTTGTGGCAAATAGGATGGGTGAGACAGTAAACATCACTAGTTTTCGAGTTCATGCAACCTCTAACTAGCTCTGTGTCTATAGGTGATACTCCAGTATTTAGTTATCATGATTAACACCAGAAAGTGGCAGTATTGGGTTCTACTACATAGATGACAAAAGTTGGAGCTTATCTATTATCTTGTCAAATTAGTTTTAGTTTCTTTAAGTGCATTTTTGGTTTTAGTCTAAATTCTTCTTGAACCATTCTTTTCTTTTTATTCTTGATCTCCTGGAACCACTCGCCTGATTTGAAATATAAATGCAATAAAAGAATATTGCTTTGCATAAATATTGTCTGACACGCGGCGTCTGACAATGGTTTCAATAGAATCATGTTAGGTAGGATTTTAATTGGATTCTAATCTTTTAATCGTTGAAAGAATTTCTGCCGGTTCTATTCATTGAATATTGATTGATTTTAGTTTGAATCGATCCTGTATATGCAAATTTCCCCACGTGATATTATATAGGCTTTGTTTGTGCACACTGCTTTTTATATTTCTTTTCTATTGTGTTGAAGAGTAGTTTGGAATGTTATTATTTATATTATACCATATCTCATCTATATGCACATCACGTCGTGGTCTCAAAGATAATGGATCTATTTAAGCTCTGCCCAAATTCCTGATATTTTTCATGGCACAACTTAACCGTATTATTGCCAAGAAAATAAGCGTCTTGTTATTTATCTAGTCGTGGCTGAACCATTATTTACTCTCTGCTCTTTTAGTGGAACCTTGCCGACTCTATAGGTACATGCGCGCGCAGTCTTTATGTGTGTTTGTGTCGGGCCCATGAATGGAAATGATTTGTATAAAATAGTTGGAGATACCCTGTCTAATCGAACTATTGATTGACGGTCCAAACGCAGAACATTCACACAGTATATTGGTGCTGCTTTTTGTACTGTGTGTCAGTCAACTTTTGTATAAAATATCAATATTTTTTTGCCCTTTTGGCAATTATACTCCTCCGCGCAACACTGCAATCAGCTGACTTGGGCTTGGCGTCGCTCACTGTAGGCAGGGAGATTTTGACTTCCTGCCTTTTAGTGCTGGGGTGATTAATAAATTATTATTCATTCATGGCGAAAGGGTATAACGGGCTTCTGCCTCTCTACTACTGCATACAATGTTATCGGTCGCGGTGTGAGGAATGAACAACCTTATAAATGGGTTCTTGCTCAATCGATAATATCATTTTGTTAACAATAAATTCAGTTTAATTGTAACTTGACTTCCTTGATTTACTATTATACGGAAGGTTAATTAGTATTATTATCAATTGAGAATAGACTGTATACTAATTAATATTGTTTTGCGGTTCAGAGGGAAGATGAAATTGGGATTTTGACGGCATTCAAAACATGAAAGAAGAAATGAGCTATTTATCCAACTACAAATAAAGAAGACGTCTTTAAAGAGAGAACTATTTTATGAAGCCATATAGTTTGCTGGTCAATGTCACTGGCGTGTTAACAAACCGTTGACGTCTGTGCCATTTCACCTTCACTAATTGTAAATTGGGGAAGCTTTATTCCTGCAAATGATGCTCAGTCGACAGCTGATCAGGAAAAGCTAACTTTTCTGTATCTTAGGTTCTATTTCTACGGCAGTCTATACTTGGTTATCGATTTTGCAGGTCACGTGGTGTCTCTATCGACCCCTTTGTAACACGAGGTGTCAACCTATATATGCGCATTGCTGTCAGCCTATTTCTTTGTGATTTGCTTGACTCTTCCTTTTTTGGAGTATTCCGTGTGATTATAAGTAATAACAGTTCTTATTAATGAATCAGCAATTCTAAAATACTATAAATTAATAATGATTATTGATTTAGAAATATTCTCATTTATAATTCGCTAATTGCATAAAAGCCTAATTTAAATAAAGTAATTTTTTATTACATTACAAGATTGTTTTTTTTCACGACTTTTTGATATATTTATGCGTCTTTTAAATTACTTTTACTCCTTTTATTCTCAAGTTAAAATATGTTTACTATCATTTATGATGAATTATTATTATCGACTTATGATTTTTTGTCGAGATTAATAATATCAGCTTCAACGTGCCATCGTAATTAGTATAAATACAATAACTAGACAAGTTTAGTACACTGTACACTTTTTCATAGTCGTATTTTCTGAATCATGTGTCTTACTAAAGTATAACTTTAATAGTCATTATCATAACACCATTTTGTTCACTTATTCTATTGAATTCCAATGTAAAACCAGTATTGCCGTCAGTTATATCGATTGCTATTCTTGTTCCCAGCATTGTTAGCTATTTCCCAAAATGTGGAGCTTGTAGCGTATCACAACTTTTTGACATATTAATTATATATTTATGAAGGAAACTGCATTGCCAGTTGTTGTTTTTCGTGTTTAAAGAGTCACTAATATTACTACTGCTATCGCCATTATTGATTTCTCTTTCTCAGTCTATTTTGTCTATTATTTATTGAAAGAAAGAGTTTTTGAAAGTGGTTTTGCCTCCCTTCAATGCTCTCTTTTTTTGTACTTTTATGTAATTTGCGTACATTGCATTAACGTAAAATGTAGCTGACACAATTAGATAATGTTGGTATCTTATCTCGATGGTTTATCTAAAAGGCGTACTTAATACGATAGTTTGAATATTGTGTTGTTAACAGTTAGTTTACTGCGGATAGCCAGTTCTAATATACGATCAGTATTTTACTTGTTCAATTTACGAAATAATATGCGATATTTTTGCTGCAATAATAGAAAACTTTCTACGCAATAATAATCATTACAGGTTGCATGTATGTATAATATGTTTTTCCCCCTCCTAACCTTCGTGTTATATTTGCGTAATAGCATAACATAGGAATTCCGCTCATAACCGACATTTTTTAATGTGGTTCCAGCGTGTCTGACCTTTATTTAGCGTAAATCAATGTTTCCAGCTATTGCAGCCTGTAAGTATTTTAAATGCGTTATTTAACAGTGTACACATATTAGTCAGCACCGTAGACACCCCAATTAGAAAGAGTACGGCGACTGGCAGATTGTGATTTCGGTTTTAGTCATCAACGAGTTAGAACAAGAGGGGAACAGGTTCCTTCCATGTGTCAAAAAGGGTATTTTTAATTCCTTGCGTCATTCCTAGGACCCTACCCATTGCAGAGACTGCAACAACCAAATTTGGCTTGAACAATTCTAAATTAAATATTCCCGTTATCAATATTAACACATCAAATCCGGAAATATTGTCAGATTTTAACTCCTTTTTTTCGATTTTTAGAAAAATCAAGATTATTTTTTACTGATGTGGAAAAAAAGTACTGATCACTTTGAAAGGTCTTTCGTGTTTTATTAAATTTATTTTACTTTGCGAGTGTGTTTTTTTTCCCTAAATTTGAAACAATTACTGCTCTTTGCCCGAGTAAGTTTGCAACCTGAACGCTGAACTGTAATAATGTGTCGGTTTAGCCAAGCTTGACGATTAGTTCTATGACAACCCAGTAACACTAACACTATTAATTTGGTTATTTAGTCGACCATAATATAAGTGGATTAATAAAGTCTATTTCGGTATAAATCTTTCGCTTTTATATGCCAGCCAGCCTTGAAGACCGCCGTGTATTAATGATGATGAATAGTTTGACTGTAAATTGAAAACAAAGTTGACCGACATTCTAGTCTTGGCGACCTTGACACCGACGATACCTTCCGTGTTACAAGAGGAATCGCTTCGGCATCAAGCAGGAAACCCTGCCTGCCAAGCTTGCTACTACTTACATACACGTCATACTATAGTCGGTAATCCAGCAAGCCAGCTGCTAATGATGAAGTGGTTTCTTTCCTGTCCATATTATTTCACTATAACTGAAGCGAAGTACGCAAACCCCCCTGTTCAGCTCTGTAATGTGCCTCTTGATAACTATCGATTATCGACCAAGAGTTGATGTGTGCCGAACGATGATTGCACGTGTATCAAACTGCCAAATTCACACGCATAATAATAATAGCATGTATTCTAAATATACGATACTGCAGACAATGTTCCGTGGAAGTAGCTAAAACAGGAAAGACGCTGATTTGGTATTTATATTTAACATTTTGTAGTTGTATGTACGTGAATTGATCTTTGGATGCTACATTGTCAGCTTCCTTGAAACTATTTTTAGCATTACAGTATTGTTTTCTCGGAATGAAGTCTCCTGTGACTCAGTTTGTCGTTTGGCCTATTCTAGATGACACACCAAACGTAATAGGTCTATATTTAGACTCCAAACTAGGTGTTTTTTCTGGAATGCACATCCTAATCTGCGTTAATGACATGTCGACAGATATTTGCAAGAAAACAATAGTTTTAAATTGTGTCTCGTGAAAAAGTAGCATAGAGAAAAGTTATTAACTAAAAATAGTCACTTTTCACAATTATTTTGAACCTCCGTGAGTAATTAATTTGAGATATTTCTATGACAACCAATTTCAATTTGTTGATTTGTCACATTCTGTCTTCCATTCCTTGTAAAGATTCGAGCACCACAAACCTGAAATGAGATGGAACAGCTGCTCTCCTCTGCATTGTTGCTCTGTGACATGCGATAATGACACAATCGATGTTGGAAATAGACTTTATTCGCGGTTGAATGTAATACGAGTAAAATGGCTGATTTGGTATTTGGAAATCATTGCTATACATCTTATATCAGCTCAAATACAGGTTTAGGGTATTATTGTTCATTCTTTTTCTTTGTTATTATAAATGATGATCATTTAGGTTGAATTTTAACAATAGCAAAAGCTATCAAGGGCATTTTTTCTAATTTCGTTAATAATTTGAGACATTTTTGTCTTTATAAGAACATACAAAATAAGTCTGTTAATCACCAACCAACTTCTAATCCTTTATTACTTGCTTAGGCAGCAATTATTAATATATTATATTATATTATAAATTATTGTTGACGACGATAATGCTATACAGCACATGGATGGCACTAATTATGGCAGTGAAGGGCACTGTTCTTCTACACGAACGGCCTGAGACTAGCAGACTGGTGTCATGCACTAACTAACACACTCTCTTCTCTTCTCTTCCCCTTTTGATACAGGAGAAGGAAGTGGAGGAGATCGAAGAAGTCTTTATTGACAGTGCCGACGAGTCAGCCTACACGGACGTAAGTGTCATATTATAATGATTCCACTCTTTGTCATGGGACTTTTGCTATTCATTTTAAATTCTTAAATAAAGCAAGTGAGATTGGTAGTCAAGTATTTTGCTGAGTTGACATTGTGTAAAAATACAGTGCCAAGAGTTAGTCTTTTATTTTATTTTAAGAGTTCAATACTATTGGCGATACAGTCGGTAGTTGAAATTTATGCCTTTTCTTCTATTTTGTATAATTAATTGTATAATTATTGCCTGCACTTTATCTGTATTATGTGTGCATTGATGCCTTCACTTTATTCCATGCAAATTTGTGCAGATTTGGTGCAAATTACTTTTGCCCACTTACTTGGCACAAACGACGAATGGAATGTTTTGGTCCTACACACTATACGGTGGGTATGTTTTAAGTCAAGCGGTTAACATGGAAGCAGGCTTTTTTAGAAACCCACTTTATTCTCTCCTAGATTGTACATTACAATACGATAATAATTTGTGGGAAATATTAGGGCAGCTGATTTTCCAGTTATACATTCTACGATAGACCTGAAAAACTCATAAATCGTAAAACAGTTGCCAAAGAAATTCATTATAAGATTCTCTTTCAGATATCGGGTAATTTGTCTTTAGGATGAGACTTAACATGTGCCTACACTACACTGTTTATATAACAATATATATAATAAGTATGTAAATCAATAAATGTCTACTCTGCCCTATCTCTTTTCTGCTCGACACACCTTTGTCTCTTTGGCACCCCCTGAAGACCCCAAAGATCAAGAAGGTTTGTAACCCCCTTCCTTCCATCTCAACCAACCAACGGAATGCTGTGTTCTCCTTTGTGGTCTAGTGTATAGTGTACCTACAGTATATTTGGGCTGATTTATCCACTGGAAAGTCTGTCTTTTGCTGATCTGAAAGTTGGAGAAAAGAGGGGACTTTTAACTCTGTCTTTGTGGATATATTTGATATTGAAAAGTGTTTAAAGTGGACCTATTTTGAGTTAGCGAGGACATCCAAAGAGAAGGTAATAATAGGAGAAAGGGCTTCCTATGTTGAACAGGATGGAACATATTTACACTTGGTGAAATTCAAGACTTTAGTTATGTAGATTAAAACATAAAAATAAACTATTGGATAGAATGGTGTAATATATTTACTATTGAGTAATTAATTAATTAAATTAGCTGCTATGAACTGGACCACTTTTTATTCTCAAATTGTAACAAACTAATCAGAGAATAAATGTTCTTGTCACATACATTATTGATTTCCTACATAAAGTCTCATAGCCATCTTGCACGAGAATACCGTTGGTCTAGGTGAAATATTGATTGATTCGCGTCAAAACGGCTCTTTTCAATTAATTATCGATTAGCTGTTGATTTCATCAACTTTGCAGCTGCCAATTATCATGAATAATATACTCAGCTAATCATATCCCTTTAAATAGATAAACCCACCAGCTATATTGCCGATGATATATTGTCACATTGTACTTCTTGTGATTTGACTGCAGGACAGTGCCTTAGTTTACATCGAGAAGTACCGCGAGTGCAGTGTATTTCTTGCGATTTGACTGCAGGACAGTGCCTTAGTTTACATCGAGAAGTACCGCGAGTGCAGTGTACTTCTTGTGATTTGACTGCAGGACAGTGCCTTAGTTTACATCGAGAAGTACCGCGAGTGCAGTGTATTTCTTG
>JAYRBW010086437.1:0-22302 GCA_036023295.1 Invenusta paracnida
GATAACGTACACATTCTACTTTAAGCAGAAAGAAATTATACATATACCACGTTCCTAAGAAGCCACCTTCAAGAAAGCTCTTGGTTTCTCCTATCCCCTTTTAAAATATATATACACACATATATATAGAAAGAGAAGATTCATTCATATAGAGCAGATAAATAAATAAATATTTATATATATATATACATGCGCTCATAAGCCTCCAGCAATACCAAATTCTTAGAGACGTAAATATACGTATGTATAGATATAGATACATCTACATCTAGGACAGTTCAACTTTCCGATCGCTCTTCTGGCAAACGGGTGACGTCCAGCCTGCTTTTTATGTTGAGATAACTTCAGTGTATATATATAGTATTATCTTGCCAACGTATATACACCATCATTCACCAATAGCTGGCGGAAAGGGTATCTTTATCTTCAACGCACCGTTGCCCTCTTGCGAAAAACTGTTGTCTATATTTCCACATTATTCAACCCAGTCATTATAATTTTCCTTCTTTGAAAAGAAATGTATGTGTAACTTTTCCCAACGTAACGCCTATTTTATGAGAAACTATTATGTGTATGTACAGTTGGTGACTATATAGAGGGAAAAGAAGTTTCACCGTTCTATATATATATATACATACCTATGTGTACCACACTTTAAAACAAGTGTTAAAAATTTAGTTTCATTTTATTTCGGGAAGATAAATATTTATAAGTATATACATGTACAACATGCTTATCATTCGAAAACAAAAGACGAAATCGAAAATATAGCAAGACATTATAATTTAAACTTTAAAAAATATATATTCTTACTAAAATTATGACGAACTTCCTTATTTAAAAATAAGGAAATACTAACGCACTAAAATGTGTTGATAATATAGCTAATATTAAGCGAAATATATCAACTATCAATACAAAAAGCAATATGAAAACTCATAAAATTTCTTTTAAAATACCGTTTAAAAATTTGTGAAAAATTGGAAAGCATAAATAAACATAATCTCAGCCCATTTATTGTATTTGAATCATTTTTATTATCAAAATATATTAACCATCGCTAAAAGAAAAAAAATATATAAAAAATAGTACAATGCTTCATTAATAAATATTTCTAATAAAATAGAAAATGAATAAATAAACTATAATTATATTTTTATATAAATTGCGGACATTTGAAATTATAATAAATTATACAGGTATGGGCTGGTTACTGTCTATAACTTAGGCCTAGTTTAGTTAGAATTAAAAACAGTAGGCACAATAGGTACAATTGAGAATTTCACTTCATTATATACATATAAATTATTGGGTTATTAGATAATAAACATTTATCAAACAATAAATATTATAAAATATATTTTCATAAAAAAGTTTGCCATTTAAATGACTTAAAAGTAGACATGTTACAAAGAGTTTGATTAATTAATCTGTCTAAAATTTAAAAATCATATATCTTTTTTAAATGACAAAAAATAATTGAAACTATTAAATATAACCAAAATAAAGTGAAAGTACTAGCGTGTCTACTATATGATGTAATCGTGGAAGTTATAAATAACTTCGAATATTTATAATGATAAGAAATTAGCTCTTTTTGTTTACATTTATCAAAAATCAAAACGAAATAATATAGTTATAAGAATTAGATATATACATGTATATGTTACTAACCACGTTATTATTCAATAATATAGGGTAGCTTGCAATCTCGCTTTGTCAGGATATATACTAATCTTTATAGATTAGTCGCTATAGGCTTCAATTAATCAATCGACAATTATCTCAATGCTGCAGTTCTAATCAGTTTGTTAAAGCCGGTGCAGGAGTATGTACCGGGGTTCGAACTTGCTACCTTCGGTTTAGACTTCTGCCTTCAAACCCAAAGATAGCAAATTGGAACCCCTTAAAATATACTCTTGGCTTTAACAAACGGATTTGGCTCATTGCTGCAGCATCGCGATAATTGTCGATTAGTTAGTTTAAGCCTGCTAAGGCAAAGTTAGCTCGCAATTTCCCTCATATTTTAAAAATAATATACATTTTCAATATTATCACAGTACATTAGGTTGGGAATTAAAATTATAGAGATGACAAAAATTTAAATATTTGAAATATTCCCAATTAAGTTTATTTAAAAAGATATCACTTGAAACCCAATAAAAATAAAATAAAACTCAATAAAACGATAAAAACTGCATACAATATATATTACGAAATTTAAAAACAAAATGGAAGTATTTAAATTTTATTTTTATGCACAATGTTTATTTTCACGTGTATAGTATTGCTTTTTTAAATAGGTTCTTTAGCTTAAAATCTAAAACGTAAGCGAACAAATTGTATAATTCAAAATGTCATTTTATAAAAAATGGCATAACGAAAGTACTATTTCACATAAGTGTCAACATATCATTGTGCATCATACATAAATGTGTATATATAGGTATATATGTACACGGGTAAAAAGTGTTCCTATTAAAAATAAATTTGGTTTCAATGTTAAATTATATATTCTTTTCAAATTTGAAGTCAAGAAAAAATTATACTAAAACAGCTCCAATTATACTAAAATATTATGAATTTCCGTCAATAGTAAATCACTATATTTTAATAAATTCACAAAAATGGAGGGAGGGGGAGGCAGTTGTAATAAAGTATTATTAAATGTATTTTCTTAATAATTTAAGAGCTAATTAATGTTACATAAATAATTTTAATGCGTTGAATTGTGTAATATAGGTATCTAATTAACATTAAAACATTATCTTACAAAACCTTAACAGTGGGAATAAAATAGCACTGAAGAGCATAAAAGTCAAATAAATTGGAGTGAAGACTCCAGGGTTGATACCTGAATATAAATGAATACTTTGAACATCAAATTTTACAATATTATACATCTTAAACGTTAATTTATAAATGGATACCTTTGACAACGCTGCAGAAAACTCAGGGAAGACAGACATACCAGTTAAATTAGACGTTCTGTATTAGTTTGATAATGAATAAATAATGAATAAGGATTTTATTGAATTTTGGAATTTTGGAAATTTAAAATTAATTATATTCAGTTTCTTCGGGCAGTTTTACAGCAATAACTAAGTAATATATCTTTAATATAAGAGATATATGTATATATAAATGTCTAATATAAAACTAAAAATTCATAACCTGCTCAAATAAAATTTATTCCTATATATAAGTATTAAGTATTAAGTATTAATTCGGTATACATATATTTTAATGCACGTGTAACAATGAAGTATATGAAGGTTATACTATTAGGACAATTGTGTATAGTCATATTTATTTAATAACCGTATTATAATATTTATTATTAACAAATAGCATCATGGGTTATTTGTATGGGAAAAAATATTACAATATATTTGAAAACTAAATTCAAGTTTCTGTGATATCCCTGCTACTTGAGTAATCAAATTATGGATTGTATTCTACCTAACGCCTGGAAACTGGTGTTATAAATAATACCTGAATCGAAATTTATATATTTTTAATTATACAACTACTTAAAATAGCTTAATTCTATTTAAAAGAAATTAATCCAAAATAAATGTTCAAATAAGCGTAGACAAAACATAGACACAATAAAAATATAAAAAATAGAGATTTACCTGTATTTTCTATTGGAGGTACTTTTTGATAAAAATGTACAATAAATTCGAAGTAACTGCAAAAATTCACATCCAAAAAGTGCAAGTAAGAATATAATTAATGTGCAATGTTTGAAAGGGTCCAGTCGGGTTCAAAAATAAACTGCGCACTAAGCTTGCTGGACAGAACTTCCAGCTGCGATGTGAACCAGAGTATATACTTGCCACAAACTTGTGAGGGGAAATTTTTAAAATGAGATCTGCTGCATGGCGAGAAAGGAAGGATGGATGGATGGATGGATGAGAGGATGCTGCAATGATGTTGCGCGCGCGTTCCTGGCTGCTGGATTTGCGCTGGGGTTGCAGCCTTGCTGTGTGGTAAAAATATGGGGATGAAACGAGATGGAACGAACGAGCGTAAGGGAACGAAGTGGAGAGGGGGGGGAGGAGGCGATGGAAGACTTGTCGAGAAGAGATCACAGGGAATGCTTGGAGAGGAGAACGTGGGATTGCGCGATCGTCAGAACAAGCTGGAAAGAACTGGGTTACCTCCTCCTGCTAGTCTCTTGGTCGGTTCTAGCTTATGTTACGTACGGTGGTGGGTGTTGAGGAAGGAACGTTGGTGGTGGAAAAGGGGGAAGGGGGGTATAGGGGAGTTGCTTCCTAGTTTGCTTGCTTGCTTCAGACAACGATGGGAGAGGAGAGGAGAATATCTGAGACGATGGGATGGCGGATTGGCGTGTTAGTTCGAGTAAGAAGAAAATGAAGAGAGAGGAGGGGAGATGTGGGGTGCTGGCTTCGTTCAGAGACTACTGGCGGAACACTGAATTAGCGTATATGCGCGCACGACTTCTGTCTTCGTCTTCCTACAGAACTGACTGAGAGTGTGTTGATAGCAATGGAAGAGGGGGGAAACTGACTGATTATATGTGCCTGTGAGCGAAGGGAGGGGAGAACGATGGTGGTAAAAGAAGGACAAGAAAGGCGGGACGAAAGATAGTGAAGGGTGAAGATGGAAGATGTCTGTAAGAGAAAAGAAATTGAGTCCCGAGATCCTCGTTCTTTCCCTCTTTCGACTTCCTCCGCGTCGACAAAGAGTCGTTATAGCCAGTTTCGCCTCCTCATCCACGCATGTAGCTAGTATCTCCTATCTTTTAAACACACCCTCTATTCATGGCATAACTCAGCTTGCAGCTTGGATTGTAGGTTTGGTATGTGTCTGTACAGAGAAGTAGAGAGAGTCACTCTATAGGTAATCAGCATGGAAGATTCAGCAAGCAAAACATCTGAACGGACGCTTGGTCGACTCCAGGAAGGTACATGTCAAGCTGGTGAGGAATAAGAAGAAAACAGAAACCTGGAAAAATGAAGAAAAGAGTTGGAATTGGTGACACGACTGACTTACGAGAGATGAGATACACACACAGTTGATACAAGATTGGAGAGGAATACCCGGGAATCTTAAGGGGTCTTGCAACATATTATATATGACTATTCTCTACCCAGTTAGGATTCCAAGATGGCCGATCGGTCGAAATTTCGTTGAACTAAACCTTAGTTCAGAACCAAGTGTTCTCTCGCTTCACTTCACATCATTCTCTCTTCTCTCCCAAGTAATTGTAATGAGACGAGAAAGAAAGAGAGAGAGAGAGAGCAAGAGAGAGAGAGAGAGAGAGAGAGAGAGAGAGGCGAAAGAAGTCGTGGACTTCGATCTTCATCGCTGTGACAAGCGATATTATTTAAGGTTCCACTTATAACAGCACCGGTGTTGAGGAAATCTGGCGGGCGTTCTCTGCTGATTTCGGCAGGGTTCATATAGTTGGGCTCTACGTACCCCTACACCCTCCCACGTCCCATCGCCATTCTCATCGTCAACACAAAATTCCTTCACTATACACACATACACACCGCATACAACATTGGAAACCCAACGGTTCACTGGGTGTTTAGGAGGGTATCGGTAATCAAACGCAACCCTCTCTTCAGTCTACCCTTCACCTACCCCCTCATAGTCGTCTTCTATGTGCCTGCGCTTGGTTACCAGAAAATCTTGTGATGGTAGTATAGTCAGGTCGGAGGGATAAAAAGGTGGATAGTTGCTTTCAGAAATTGAGACCTCACTCCAGAATGGAATCAGAGGGGGGAAAGGGGGGGGGCGCTATGAGAAATAAATGCAATCAATGTATAGAAACTGAATGAGCGGCCGTTGTAAAAAAAACCTCGATTTCAAAGTAACTCCTATATCAGTTATAGTTACAACAAGCTTCAGAAGTTTTCTCTATCTAGAACAAAAAACCAAATCCGTCCTTATACCTTTGTAGTAAGCAAAGGTCGTATTATAGCATCCAGCTTGTGGATTCAAAAAGTGTTCCATAAATTTGTGCCGCTGGAATCGAGGCTAAAGCATAATATGGTACCTATACAGTAAAAGTTTAAGAATCAAATTTTGGAGCTGTGCTATTCTCTAAAATTTTCTACCAAACTATCAAACTGTTTCTATTTTTTTGAAAAGCGGCAAGATAAAAATGGAGACATAGTGAAATGATATATTATATTATAAGGTCCAGTCACTTAACAAGTGGAGCTAGTAAATTATATTCTCATATAAATAATATCGGGAATATAATATAAAAAGATTGTTAAAATAGTGTTATATTTATAATTTTGGACTCTGAAATTAAAATTGAGATCTTATTTATAGCTTTATATATATTGAAAAAATTATAAGTTATATATTTGTTTCAACTGTAATTCATATATGTATATATTATATATGTTATTTATTGATGACATTTATATATTATAATGGTCTATTTACCTCAATAGCTATCTAGAATTTGCTTAACCCTTTTTTTATGGCGGCATTGTGAGATTTTTGTTAATTTTTATTAAATAAGATTTTTTATTTTACAGCGAAATAAAAAATAATTTATAAGCTATATCTATGTAGTTTCTAATATAGCCCAAATCCAATAAACGAAAATAGGTAAACAACTAATTACAATTGTAAGTACCCTTGAGAAAATACAATACCAGTATTATAATCTATGTAATACAATTTCTCTATTTGAAACTTTACGTTGTAATACATATTCAATATTATGTGCGATAATAGAGTATTATAATAATAAAATGATGTCAATTAATTATTTTTAAAGTCGACTATTACAACTAGTTACATTTACTACATTTATTACATAAGCAGAAATTGTTTTATGTTGCCGATTTAAAAAACAAACATTTTCCACGATAACTATACGATTATAATACATTAAATACAAATATCAGTATATAGTATATAGTATATAGTATATTCCATATATTTTATGTCGACAAATTCGAAATTAAGTGATAAATATTATAATATTCTGTATCAATCTGTCTGATTAATTTATTTCTAAAAAATTCATGTCATATTATACATTATCGTATAAACCAATTCATTTTTTGTAAATATTTATATGCCTATTCTCCCATAAATAATAACAATAATAATAAGAAGCGTATAATTGTGAATTAAAGTACATTAATAGAAATCATTGTAACAATAATCGTCTTGTCTCTAGGGATTGAATGTTAGGGGGAATGTCTTTGGGGAAAATATAATTCTCAAGGCTCTTTTTTTAAGTTTTTCAAGATTTGAGTGTTTTTTTGTTTAACTTGATGAGCAATGGGGCGGCATATTCTATAACGCTGCGGATGTTAGTGAAGTAAATTTTAAGAAGGGATTTCTCGTTAATTATGTTTTTAAGGCGTCGAAGGGGCATAAGTTTTGGACGCACTCTTAATGCAGTTGTTGATGTGGGAGTCCCATTTTTTATTTGTACTGAAAGTTACACCGAGCTTTACATTTATTACAGAGATAAAGCAATTCTCATAATATAGAACACACTCTAAAATAAGATTTAGTAGTCAGCCCTTTTTGGTTCGGTTACCATAGCGACAAAGAGAAATATTAATTGAAAATATCGTAAGTAGTAAGATAATAATATATATACTGCAGTGTGATCAAAAATTAATTCAAAATATAAAAGGATAAGACAGTTTAGATGATGTGCAGGGAAAACTTCGTCCTTGTACAAAACGGTTTAATACGATATACATATATTATCAATTAAATATTATATTGTATAATATAAATAATGTTCAATAGAAAAAATATATAAATTATAAAATCTCCTTGGAAATTTCTTAAATACGTTTTTATAGTCATAAATTACACATACCAGATATATACATGTATATAGGTGTATATAGTATTGTTATAAAATATATTTAATAAATGATTAATCTAATGACACATTCATTATAGTTTATATTTATATAGATAAATAACATTATAGCGGGGAATAACTAAGAGAAATCGTTCGATCTATTTCATTTATATACAAGCTTGATTTTTATATGATGTCATATGCAGAAGTACCCACTAAGAAGTTACACCGAACTGTCGTAAGAACTCGAACTCGAACACTATAAAACATTGTAATAAACAGGTAACTACAAACTTGCACCAAGTACATATTTGATCTAAAACTATTAACAACCTCCACCGGATGAATAAAAGAGGGGAGATACCTATATAGAGACCGTGTGTAGAGAGTACTGTAGGTACGGTAGTATAGGGGATTGATAGGGCACCACCGGAAGAAACTAACAACCTACGGGTCATGATATCATGGTACCTCACGCTGGTTAGGTTCGGCCTATAACTCTATATTTACGTAGGCATACGGAGTCGTGAATACACGACAGACATAATATATACAGATAAGATTGTGTGCCCCCGTAATGAAGGGCACAATCGAATATTTAGATATGTGTATAATTTGTGTATCGCTGTTATATAGTTCTGAGGTTGTAATAATAATATACAAAAGGCTCCAAACAATCAACCAATGGTAAAGATGGTGTCTTATGTGGAATTTCATGGGGGTAGAAACTGATTGTGGAACATGTGTTTACGACACTGTAGAAATCTTCATACATTATAGAATAATAGAGAATTCATAGAAACTGATTGTGTCAAAGATACTTAATATACGACTAATATATTATATAGATGTAGCGTAAGCCTTTTTCGGTGGGTGGGTTACTTGATTTGGTGCCGTACCAAACATTACGGTCTACACTCAGCACCGATGGTGGATTCCGTATAAGTACGATGTAATATCCAATCTATCGTACAATGAAAATATTGGAAATGGAAGAATTGGACGCTATAGCGGCGGCATCAATCTGCATCACCATCGTCACAATTGCACCAGCACAGTCTGCACACTCGTGCTCCGGAAACAGTGGAGTGTGTGCACCACGGGCTGCACAAGTAAAGTATTCTATATAGTTATATA
This sequence comes from Invenusta paracnida, assembly GCA_036023295.1. Lineage (NCBI taxonomy): Eukaryota > Metazoa > Platyhelminthes > Proseriata > Coelogynoporidae > Invenusta > Invenusta paracnida. Next base: position 8,969 of record JAYRBW010086437.1, read on the forward strand.
CTCTTAGCTCGTGTGGCAAATCTTTCATAACTTGTAACTGTCTTGTGTAACCGCAGTACCAATATCTTTGTATACACCCAATTAACACAAGGAGAACCAACCAAACCTTAACAAAATGCGCTGTGATCGGGGTTCTGTAAGTTAGTAGGTTTATATAATACACTATTATTTAGGTATTTTATAATAATCAAGTAAGGCGAGACCATTTTAGATATATATGTATTTATGATTGTTCGCCTTTTAAGTTCACTATACGTCCTATATAGGTAGATGTATCTATGGATATAGTGTACTGTGTTTCAAATGCGGATATAAGAAGTGCCGTGTATTGTATGCATCCATCACTGACCATGCCAAGTCTAATATGACGTGGTACCGAATAAGCCCGCGGGGCATAGCAACTGACACTGCAGCACCAACACTTCGAATAAATTATTATACCTAGGTTCGGTCACTCTCGTATCTCTTTGCTACATCATATATGGCCTCTCGGGTGCATTACGTTATATACTATTATATATAGAAATATATAGAAGTGCAGTGTTGAGATCTAGCAAATGTCGGGAATAGAGCTACCTGTTGTAGCTATATTAGACCCTGATAGTAAAGTCAGCAATATTATCTAAACTATCTAGTCTTGTTCCATTGAATAATGTACAAAAGCTTACAACGAAATTATGTATACCTACCAAATAATAACAATGTTTTAAGAAGCGGAACCACTCATTATTCAACAAAGTTTGAAGGAAGTCATGTAATTTATAAATTCTTTAGTATTCACGCCACGACAAAGCCAGTGTCGAAATAATACATAAGACTAATTTGTATAAGGAACAGAAGCAATGATTTTTTGCAAATTAATCAGGTATCTTACATGTATTATAGGTAATATAAGTACAAATCTATATTATAATAATATTAGGCATATACCTACATACAAATTATTGCACATTTAAATCAAAAGTATTATTGAAACTAAACGTTTTTGGTACTAAAATAATTATTGTATACAAAATGATATCAACCTCATATAGGTAAATAATTGTTCCAAATTGTATCAAGTCATACACATTGACACAAATTTAAAATACGAGAATTCTAATCAAATTAATTAAAATAAAATGTTTCAATATCTATAATAAAACGTTGCAGTCTCTACTAAACAAAACTATCATCTATTATTTGAAAATGTTTGTGTGATCATAAATAGACAGATTAAGGATGTCATGAACTACACGAATAAACCTACCCCGATCTTCTTCCCAATGCCCAAGTTTGCTGCAGTGATCTGCGTTGGATTGGTCTGTCGGTCGGCGACCTTGAACACTCTACGCCAGGTGGAGATGTATCGATCGACTGCATCTCGCGGTAGACAGGCGTATCGATCCTTGAGCTGCATGCAAGAGTAAATCAATAATATATACATCTAGGTATAAGTCATAGAGATAAGACACTTAGATGCAATATAGATAAATCACATGCCCATGATATAAATTGTTCGCTTAAGTCATGTGACTTAGTAAATATAAATAATGTCTACATATTAATACATAATTAATATGTAATTAATATGTAACATAATATAATTAATCATAATTAATAATACGAGCATAAATAATGTTTAAATTATAATAAATAAAATTAAAAATTAATGAAATATACTTGACGAAACAATCATATCAGAAAATAATTAGGTACCTATTATATTTAAACTGGTTCACAGAATAATAATAAAGTATAAATATAGCACAGAAATATTTCATAAAATGTTGAACAAATGTAGGTATATGCATAAATCTTAATTAAAATAAATCCGAAATAGCATTTTACTATACTATATAACAAAATAAAAATAAACTGAAATAATTATAATTCTTCACACATTTAATTTTACTATGTTATAGTTATACCTACCTATTACATATTATAGGTATATAGGATATATATATATATTATAAATTAGTATGTAGGAGGTAATAATAACTGTAATAGTAAAAAATAGTAAATATAATTATGCACAACAAATTAAATCTCTGAAAAACATTTATTAGTAATCTGGTTTACAAATTAATGGCATATTAATATATGACTTCGTTTAAATTTGGTATTTTTAAAGAAGATATAGAGTATCCACACGGAAAATAAATCAACAATTCAAATGAGTACAATGGGTTTATTACTTGTAAATTACAGATTAAACAACAACTATAAAAAGAGTATGTTATTACTTGAAATAATAAAGTTAAAAATTAAAGTGATAAATTATTTAAAAGTATACGAAAATCAAATTTTTATTGAATAAATCACTTGCTAATATATGTGTAAAGTAGTAATCTGTTGTAAAACAAGACTTAAAATAAATTTACTTATTTAATATTCAATCAATAAGCGTGGGAAGAAAACATATTTCAATCTGCTTACTAAAGCAAATTTATTTATCACTGTTCTAATTACATATAAATTGGTTTCATTGTTGTACTGTACTTAAACATATTCATCAAAAACCGGATATTAATTATATGTTAAGAATATATATTAAAAAAGATGTACTAATAATTACTAAATTTATTGATGACAAAATAGATATTGAATAGCCTTTTTATTATATACAGGACACCTATATATTGATTTTTATTTTAGATAAAAAGTATTTGAGAAAAGTTGAGAAATACAAATTGTACCTACTTAATCGTAATTGTTAAAGTAAAAATGATGATCATGTTGCTAAAAACATGGATGGTAATAACAAAAGCTATATAATTTGAATTATTTGAATATCCGTATATAGAATTAATTTCATATAAAACGTTTCAACTTCCTCAAATTTCTTTGTATGTTAAAAAATATCAATGGGTCTATTAAACAAATCGAGCCATGATTAATACAATTAATCTTTTTGCTTGATGAAAATAAGATTAATAAGAATATTTTTGAAGCATACTTACATACATACATACATTTAAAAAAAAAACAGCAAGCCTAATAATATAAATTAATTTAGCCATTTAATTGTAGGTACATATACATATAAAATCTTATAGTTTAGTAACTATATAAACACTTTACCTTTTCAAAGACCTTCTTCTGTCCAAGATAGGCACCAGTTTCAGGGCTGCGATGGTTGTCGTGAATGATATCGAAGAATTTCTCCACCGGAATCACTCGTCGGTATATTCCACGATTCAATGAGGACGACTGCAAAGTGGGTTCCAATCGATAAAAAATAAAACTTAAACAAATTAAGTGTATATTTCATTGAAATGTAAATGTTTAAAGTAATCAGATAAATATTTTAAATTAAAACAACTGAAATAATTTAAATAAAGTATTATAACGCTAGCATGTGATATCAAGGGCTATGTCTTATGCAAAATACAACATGTTTAATACTTGGTAATTTAAAAAAAAAATTAAATTAGAAACACTTATGATTTTTTAATAAAATGTTAACTTGCTTAGTTAAATATAGTTAACTAATAGTTTTTATAGAATTATAATTAGTAAATATTAAATGTCTAGAAAAAGTTGAATAAAATAATTCATACAAAAATACACAAATTACTATTATACTATTTGTATATATATAGAAAGAATGTTAAATTCGAGAGCTTTCACAGATTTGTACAAGTCTATAATATTCCAAATTATGTAATTATTATTTTAGATTTTTTTAAATACAATTTACTAGTATGCCGCAGATGTCTAGTTAAGATTAAATAAATCTGTAATTAAATGAAATAATAATTAAGAAGTACAATACGAGTATAAACCAAATGAAAAAGAATGATGATAAAAAATAAAATAAAATAGGTAGGTAATAAACGTTTTCTAATGAAAGATGGCGTTTACGTAATAGTTTATAACAGTAATTCATAACGGTAATTCAACTCAGTACAAAAGATATATAAGAACTAGTATTTCAGTTCAGGGTTGTTAGTTTAGCAATTATGTAGATACATATACTTTTAATGAAATGATCAGCAATATATATATACATATATATCATGTATACATTATTGAAAAGTGTATAAGTAACACTTAAAAATTGGTTAAGTAAGTTTGGTAAAACTTTCCTGAATTGAAAATTAACACAAAAGCGACAATTTCATCTGAAAATATCATAGAAACAATTAAAGTGTATAGTGATACAATAAAATAAATAGTAATAGTAATAATAAAAAGTAAAGTTTAAATAGATACTAATAAAAGATAAATGTTCTTATTATATTAACAATATAATTAATGTACAATAATAATAGTATAACAGTATAAATTTATAAATACGAGTTAATGTTATTTACAGTCGGTTTAATACTAACCATAACAATTAATTAAAAACTGTTCAAAAAAACTGTTAAAAAAAATAGATCAATTTAACCTTTTCCGGTAAATTTTAATAAACAATAACTTAATCGAGCCGCTTTAATCAGATCAGTGCAAATAGAATTTCCGAAATAATATGATCATTAAATTGTTTCAGCCACTTATTTTACTTTACGCAATAAAGCAAGATTTATGACATAGTACATGAAGAAAAAGATTATCAGAAACCCCGCCGATATAATACGTGATCTTATGTTTATTATTAAAATAAATTTCAATATCCGAATCTCATGTTTAGCACAGCCTAGGAATTAAATCTTATATCTTATAAAATTGTAATTTACACAATTAAAATGTAATATATGGAAAATTTAACAAATAAAAATAGCTAGCTATACACCTATAATTAATTTTGTGTATTAATAAAACAGTTAAGGAACAATTTTCAAGATTATATTAATAATAGTTATTATTATGATCACATATATAAGTTAGTATTTGCATTTAATTTTCATAAAATAATATAATTTTGGAACTATTTTCACAACAACTGATTAAATCTAACAATTGGGGACGATTAGTTTTAGTAATCCCCGCATAAAATAACTGTATTACTCTAACTCACAATACTGGATAAAAAAATACAAAACCGTTTTGTTGAAATAAATTAAAGTCACATGATGTCTCACCGAGGTTGATTTGTTAGTCCAGAGCTCCAGATCCTCAGCAGGTCCCGTATACGTCCACACCTCCACCTCCCAGAAATTCTCCATATCGCCCAGAGCATAACCACGCAGATTACTAGGCAAACGTCGACCATCTACAGCACAAGCCAAAAGCCGATTTACATAGTCGAGACGTTTCTCCTCTGAGAAGCACTTAGAATTGGGTCCGGTTATCCCTGCAAGCGAATCGAGAAACTGGGTTCGGCAGTCCTCTAGTCTGTCCTCGTCAGCGTCTTCTTCATCATCCAAACCGTAACCGAGAGGACTGTCCTCCTCCTGTAACGGGGAATCTTCTGTTAGCACGTGACTTTCACTGGGAAGGTGGGAATCTTCTTCAGAATCTGTGCCCGGCATTGTTAAGTCTTGCTTGTTACCGTTCCGTGGTCTAAGGGATTATGAGAGTCGTTCTCGGATGTCTTGAGTGTAAATTGATGGGGGACGGAACAATCTATAGCTACCCCGTGGGCGGAACCGCTTTCGCTGACGTCACGATCGATAGGCCGAGATGTCTGATTGGTTCAACCGGGGCCAAGATGTAAGAGTTTCGAGCAAGCAGCACCGTAGTGAATGTGCGCCTGACTCCACGATGATAAATATTATATAGAGGCTGTCTGCTATCTATTCTATATATATATACATTAGGTGGTTGGTGCGTAGATTTCCCTCTTCGAGTGTGACTAATATATATTGTAGAGCGCCAGTGCTTGCAGCTTACAAACTGAGTACCATGTAGTACACTATGCGACCGGATGCCTTGTGCAGCTGCGCTTGTCTCCTGTAGTGCGGCGAATAGTATGTGATGTTCGCGAAGATTTGGTGAATCCACCTCCCTGACTCTATATAGCTGATAGAAACCGGGTTTGTTTTGTCAGAGAGGATGCAATTGCGAATTACGATCAGGAGGCCTACTAACTGGTGGAGTCAGGGGATAGTTAAAATACCACGGTGGGTTACAGCTTCGATTTTTCTCTTTCTGGACTGCAGAAATTGGAGTAGATTACGTCGTCTCGCGAGTACAGCGCCTAGCTCCACAGTCAACGAATGGAACTATGAAAATATGAGTGTTGTAGAGGAGGTATAGCCTGCGTCCTGGGTGACGATAGGTATAGGTATGGTTACAGAGGGACTGACCCCCCTCAACAAATGTGTTAAATGTAGACGGTATAATATGTACACGCCTAGGTGCTGCAGGCTGTACAGTGTGTTCTATGCTCTCGTGGTTGGCATAGCACGTAAACTGTAGATACGAAACGGTGGTACGGTGCAGAGTGCAGTGTTTTAGAAGACTGAGGTGGCGCACTGTTCTGTGTGTTTGGTGGTGGACAACCGAAAGACTAGAACGCGAGAGAGAGAAACACAGCGGGTAGGAAGAGGTATATAGGAGGTTAGGTTAGCGCGCGCACTCTCAAGTGACTGTCTAATCGGTGCGACTGTGGGCTAACCAAGCCTTGGAGGGTGAGGTGGGGTGGATAGGTACGGAGGGTACAGGACAGGACGAGAGGAAGGAGAAGGGGGTGTTCGTCACTCCGCTCGCTCTTACTGGTTCTATGTTTCTCAGCACGCCTCTTTCGGCTAGATGAGGTCCTTTGCTCAGACAGCTAGTAATTCACAAGATGACCGAGAAGGCAGCCTGTAGTGCACGGAGTCTTAAGAATTTTCCCGGAGGAACCACCAGGCAGAGTATAAGACGTCTTTGAGGAAAGGCTGCCTTGGTCGCTACAGCAGGCTAAGCTAGCTCTAACTCTGTCATCCGTCTCTTCTCCCCTATTGCGCATGCATGCAGCAGTTGCGTTGTTGTTCACAGCAGCCACTTCTCTTCTTACCTAGACGACGACACAGTAGTCAGTCGCTGGACTACCGAAGAAGAAGAGAGAAAAGGTCCCGTAGAGTGAGACAGGGCAGCGCGCTTGCAAGGAGTGGAGCGGAGTGTTCGCTTTGTCTTATCCGGCTGTACCTAGTTCTTCACTAGCTCTCCTTCGCAGTTCATTCTTTGGGGGATTTGCGTTGCGTTGGCCTTGGTTAGGTTGGGAGTTGAGGCATAAAGGAGCAGAAGAAGAAGGCGAAGGAGAAAGAGGGCGCGCGCGGCGCAACCCACTCCACCAAGTAGCAGCAGCCGGTAGACGCAGTATAGTAGCTAGCGCGCAGTACCTACAACATACTACTAGTTCAGTCCCTCGGCTGGCTCTAGGACAGAACAGAACAGAACAGAACAGACACAAATACCTAGAATATAACATATAGTATACAAGTCTGCGTATATGGGTGCGCTATATAGTCGCCGGCCGTGCCGATCGATTTGGCCTGACGGGTTGGGGGTTGTGTTGCTGCTTGCTGTGGGGGAACGGGTTAGCAATCAGACGGCGGGAACACGGAGCTAACTACCCTCTCTATACACTAGAGCTGAACAGAACAGGACTGAAAGGAGTGAGGCAGGCTTCTCCGGGACGGAAGAAGACTGCAGTCTATTCCTGGCCTAGAAGAGAGGGATACCGCGGCGCACTGACTACTTACCACAGATGAAGGCATGAGGTTTGCAGGGGATGGGATGAATGGGATGCGAGGGTCGTTCCGTCCCGGGTGTCCCGTACAGCAAGATCGACTGCTTCTCTCATCCCCATCCACCTACCACCCTGTAGCTAACCACCCGACTCTATCCCGTCTGTCTATAGAGTGTTTCCCGTCCACAGCCCACCTAAATGGCGACTATATAGAACATATAATGCATTCGGTTTGGATTCTGCACATACTTGACTACACACTATATACACATATATTTACATACAGTTCTCTCCGCTATATATATATATATGACTTCAATGTTGGATATAAAATAGTATCAGAACCAGAACTGCAGAGAGAGAAATTTCCTCCCGAGCGACACAACGTTATAGTTCAATCCTCCACATATTCCTCAGTATCCATCCTTAGTTCCATTTCCATACCACATCCCCCAAACCTGTCACTGACTGCTTCAATACCCCCAACGACTACCTTTTTTCTTCTAGCCTCAATCGTTCAGTTGGTGGTAAACTGATCTCTCTAAATCTCCGGGATTTCATCCATCTTATAAATCTCGGGATTTTGTAATTTTTTCTTTACCCCAATCTAGCTGTAGGAGTAACCACAGCAGTTACTCTCAATCATAACTTTCTTTCTCACTGTTCAGACCGAATTGTTGATTTGCAAAGCATGCATCACTTCATTTCTTCTGCACGTGTAGATATATCCATATGTGTATGTTGAAAGAACAGTACAATCCAACTGCAGGAGAAATGTCACATTGAAGAACTAAACGTTTTTATATATAATGCAAATATATAGATGAATTAACTAAATTGAAAATATTCAATATTATTTTAAAATATAATATATAACATGTGAAAACCTATATTTATATTCCCAATATTAACTGTATGTTAGTTGATATCACAAAAACCTGCTGCTAATATGATGATATCAAATTTTGATTCTTTAGAATTAGCATTATAAAACAGTGAATATAATAAATTAATTTAGAAATTATAAATATTTAACGTTAAACCCAAATATATCTTGAATTAAACGTTTATTAATTTGTTAGGAATTTATTTAAACTATATGATGTTAACTTGAATGTATATTTTTTGTTATTTCTTAGTTTTTTTCTTAGCTAAACTGACAAATTGTTAGTATTTTATTATTATATTTTATTATGTTTTTGTATTACTGTCTGAATATACATAATATACTCGTATAGAGTATTAAAAGAAATATGTACAATTTTATAATCAATATTATTTATATTTATTCATTTATTATTTGGTATAGTAAATACATCTTGTAATATGCGTCTGTCTATAAATGTTACGGCGTTTTCTAACAATATTTTACTGAAAATATTTTGAATATAATGTACTCCAGGAAACAATTTAAAATAATTTAATGCATCTAATTTATACTACTCCCTAGTAGCATGAAATTTAATATTTCAGGCATTCCAAATTTACTTTGATTTATTATTTTTGTATATAAAATCGCGGACAGTAAAATTCTAAAAGTAAATAAAATAAGTAAAATATATTATCTAAATGTATATATTTAAGCATTTATATGACAAACGAAACCTGTTATCTTCCTATATAGAGAATTATACGTGTTTCGGTTATTTCTAATACTTTTTTATTTAATTTAAAATGATTAATTTCCTGAAATTGGAAAAGTATTACTTTTCTATACGAGGATATCTATTGCGATCGAGTTTTAATGTACAGCGTGTCCATAAAGTTTGTACACATATAGGAAAAACGATATACCTACTTCCATAAAAATCGTAAAAATCATTTATGAATGCAAAACAAAAACAATTCATGATACAAAAAAGCACAAAACAGTTCATAAAGCATCTCCCATGTGTCCATCATTTATATTTTGGACATACAGCTGACCGCGTTTGAGAAAGTTTATTTGAACTCTTCGAACTCTTTATCGATAATTTCGAATTCTTCGATAATTCTTTGTTTGAGATGATCCAAAGTCTTGACATTTTACACTATTGACTTTAAGTATACCCAGAAAAAGAAATCTAGTGGATTTAAATTCGGATAGCATGATGCCATTCTTCATCACATTTTCTGCCAATCTAATTGGATATGTCTCATATAGCCACGTCTCACTAAACGATCAATCTATCGTGGTGTGGTGGCCCATCTTGCTGAAACCAATCAGGCAAAAGTCCACGTCTCGCAACTGAGGTAGTATTTCTGTTTGTAAACACTGCAGATACGATTCAGCAGTAAGAGGTATCCGGCAGAAAAATGGTACCAATAATTCAGTATCCAATATACCACCCACACCAGATCATCACTTTTTTGGTGTCCTGATCCTTGTCAGCTGTCCTAAAATGGGGGGTTGTCGGGTGATCAATACAGTGTATTCTGTCTATTAACCTCCACATTAACGAGAGAGTTTACTTTATCTGAGAATAAGACAGATCCCAAGAAATGTACGTCATCATTACACTGGCTAATGAACCATTCACATATTTGGGATCGCCAGTCAGGATCGTCTTCAGTGAGTTTTGAGTGACTTGTATGGGTGCCATTTTTTAGCGCAAGTATTTTAGGGTAACCCAATTCCAGGGCAGCTCTTCGTACAGATTTTGTAGGACTTTCGGATATCATAGTCAATATTTCAAGCTTTGTATCATCATCAATATAGATGGGTGGCAGATGCGTGGTTTGTCGACTACATCCCCAGTTTCTTAGAATTTCTTCAAAAGGTTTGAAATTACACTGAACGTAACACCTGGCTTGAATATCAGGATTTATTCTTTAAATGTGCTTCAATTTGTCGAAAAGAAAGATTGGGATTGTCACACATGCATCAGTTTCACTTTTACTTTGACTTCCAGGGGCCATTTGCCATTATTTGCAATCTTACAAATAACTTGTTGCATACAGCATGAGCAGTAAAAGAAAATAATAACAATAAATTATTGATATTCAATTCGTAACCAATAGAAATGGATCATAAGTTATTCAAGGTCAATCATGTAACAAACATGTAATATGCATTAATAAATGATTTTTATGGAATTATGTTGGTTTTCCTAAGTGTCTAGACTTCATGGACACCCTGTATATCCTAGTATAGAAATGTGCTTTTCCATTGAAGGAACGTAGTTTTTTTATGTATCTATATTATCAAGCTAATATAGGTACCTACTCATATATCAAGGTAGATGGTTATTTGAATACATACATCAATTCTATGAAGTTCTTATAATATTCATCAATAATTTTTCTGTTAAACCATTTCTTTAGTTTTAATAAATTTATGCATCAGTTATTTGTAAAGATATAGTTTAACTATAATATAGTTTATTTTAAGTATATTATTATCTATGGTTATTTGTTATATTGATATTGATTTTTTTATAACTTAAGAATTGAATTTTACTTCCATAGTAATTTGTAAAACATTGGTTATTATTCTGTTTTTACCATAGATATAAATATACTTTAAATAAACAATATTATAGTTAATCTATATCTATGGTTTTTACCAGTTTATATCATTTATATATCTTATATATATCTTATTTATATATTATTTTTACCTGTTTATATCATTGATATATCTTATTTAATAAAAAAATGTATAAAAAAGTAAAAAAGGAAAGTAAAGGTTATACCGAATAGTAAAACTTTTCTATAGATAAATTATAAGGAAAAGACAGCTTTTTAACCTATGCATAACATTTTTTTTATTCTATTTACAAAATTATTTTTTGTACCATAATCTCCAAGCGTAAAGTTATTTTACTTGTTTATTTATATACTACTCCTTAGTAGCATTGAATTATAAATGTTGAAATTTTGAAATAGCTCATAAGTAAAAATGGCAAATTGTCTGCATTACGAGTTAAATAATAAAATTAGGCAATTAATTACAGCAGCATATAAAAATATTACAGTTAAAAATGAATTATTTCTCTAAAATAAATAGTCTTGAGTAATTATAGATACTTTAATCATAGAGTAATAAACATCGAATTTCGACTTTTAACGATTAGGGGTGTGTTTACTACCTACTATTCAGCGAACCTAAAGCTTTTGCAAAATAATGTTTTATTGTAAAGGTACTTACGTACTTATGTTAAAATTGTTTTATTATTTAATATTGAAATATATTTACCCTTAAAACTAATTTAATAGAAATATTTAATACTACATTTAGTCTAAATATTTACATACAATTTATTAAAATATATCAATTTTATCGATTACAATTTTTAAAACTAAATTTTATTAAATATTGTTTAAAAAGTATTAAGACGTTTTATTAATAATTTTTGTTAAATTTTAACCTTTCTTAACTCTTTTAAAAATTGTTTTATTTTAATAAATGTTATGTAAATGTTTAGACTAAAAGTCGTATTCGATATTTCTATTAAATTAAATTGAAGAGCAAATATATAATATTCACACAATTTTAACATACGTAAGTTAACTATAAATAATTAAGTTGCTTGAAAGTTGACCATATTGCTTATATTTGTTTTTAACAATTGTTTTAAAAACTACATGAACGCAGTCATGCTATGATTTTTGCTTCACATTTGAATACACTACAGATACAACAGATACTATATATTAAATATCTGATATAAAAAAGTTTTAAACTCATAATAATTATACAATGCATTTATTATTCACATTTGAATACACAAATAAATATTCAAATAATATATATTTATAATAGAATATTTACATATTAAATATCGCACAACTTAGCTATGTTTTATTATAAGATAAAATATAAAAGATGAAGCACAAGCTGCTGAAATAAAAGTGTATTTGCACAAATTTTCGGAAGAGAGTCCCTTATCGAGTGCGATAAAATATGATTAAAAACAGTGAGACAGGCTATTACATAGTACAAGGTGACGTAATATGATTAAAGAAAGTGTATTGTTTAATAGGTGTATGAATGAACAGAATGTATACAGAGAAGAAGGCTATATAATTAAATAAGGAAAGGTTGCGTAAGAAGAATAAAAGTGTACATAATTAAAATAAAGAAGTTTACTAATATAGGGCATGTAAACAGTAAAATATATATACTAGGGAGAGCACCAAGGATTGTTGGGAGAATAAGGATTAATAGATATCGTCGTCGTTATGCACTTTTGGCGTATCTAATCGTTTTGGCTAGTGCACTAATGGCGTATCTGCAAAAAAATCAATTTTCACTTTTTTTACTTTTTAGTATCTATATATTCATACGCATCTACCGTAAAAATATTATCCAAAAAATCGTTCCATTGTGTATTAATTTAACAAAAAGGAAAATGGCGTAACTTTAACTTCATAAAATCGTTATGCGAAAATGGCGTATCTACACATACGCCATTTTCCCATAACGATTATATAAAGTCAAAGTTACGTTATTTTCCTTTTGATTAAATTAATAAGTGTGAATAATATCATTGATATTGAAAATATTATGTAGGTAGTTTTGAATGCTTTTAAGATTAAAAAATATATTGTTGCTAATGGTAGTGCAATAAAAAATAATGTGATTTATTATTCTACTATATATTTCGCAATGCATTAATTAACAAAGTAATTTTAATTATTGTTATGCTCAAATGTGGCTTATTTTATTATGCACACAAATGCTTTTATTTAAGGTTTAATATTTATATTTTTTATAAATGATATTATGCATATTTAATGTACCTATAGCTACAAGATAAATTAAATAATTTCAATTTCAATGTATTTGGAATATTGTGGAATAGAC